>CABHPH010144027.1:16055-62154 GCA_902168325.1 Peromyscus nudipes | reverse complement strand
TTTGGTTTGGTTTGGTTTGGTTTGGTTTGGTTTGGTTTGGTTTGGTTTGGTTTGGTGTGTGACAGGGTATTTGTGTCCTGGAACTTGCTGTGTAGACCAGGCTGGCTTCACATTTATAGAGATCTGCCTGCCTGTGCCTCCTAGGGCTGGGATTAAAGGCATTCACCACCATACCCCTTGTTGTTGTTGTTGTTGTTGTTTTTACTTTTTATATTAAGTGAAATCTAAGTTATAGGGATATTTTCTTTTGTACTAAAATGTTATTTGTCTGTTAATAAATAAAGTTGCCTGGGGGTCAGAGCTATTAGCAAGCCATAGGAAAGCAAGGCGGTGGTGGCATACGCCTGTAATCCCAGCACTTGGTAGGCAGAGCTAGGTAAGTCTCTGTGTGTTCAGGGATACAGCCAGCATTGGATACACATGCCTTTAATCTCAATACCAACCATAGAACACCTGGAGGTCTATACAGACAGACCGTGATGAGGCGGTCATGTGGTTGGGTTTACAACCAATGAGAAGGCAGAGCAGAAACTATATAAAGACTTTAACACAGAAAGTAGCTCTCCTTCAGAGAGGTAGGACCACTGCAGGAGGAAGGGTAAGGTTTTAGCTCTTAGCTCTGACCTCTTGGCTTTCTTCTTTGTATTGGTTCTGTGTTTCTTATTTAATAAGTTGGTTGGTTACATCTACACTAAGTGACTTGCATGTAAATTTAAAAATACAATTGATCCTATTCTATGACTAATTCAGAAATCCCTGCCCTGTTTAATGTATTCTTTAACATATTAAAGAAACCCCAGAGAAGGCACCAAAATTAATAGATGTCACATTAACAAATGAAAACACTGACTTTCTCTTGTATTAATTTGACTAAGAACAAGCCTAAATTTGAATTCTCCACTTCTTTCCCCGTGTCTTCTGAATGTCTGTAGTCTGTAGTTACTGGTCTGTCTGTAATATATCTGTTGTGCGTGTGTCTGTTTTATCTGTTCCTTTTGCCTGACTATTGTGCTATTTATGTCTGAATCTGTGCCTGTCCCTAACAAAGGGCTTTGCTCTGTATTTACTGAGAAGCATAGAAAACCTGATATGAGAAAGAAATGAGGGATTCTTTGCAGAAATCTCCAACAGAGTTTTATGAGGGAAGAAGTTATTTCACTGTCCCAGAACAACATTCAAAACTGGAAACATGCTATCTTCCTACATCTGCATGTTGTTTGCACCATTTATGGGATATTTGTTACTAAGATTTCTTCAACCCATTGGCTGAATGATTTTCACCAAATGATTATCATGACACATGCATACACACATATATTATTCTGGGTTGAGGGGATGGAAGAGTACAAAATTTAAGATTAAAGCTGCGAATTTAGTTTTGTTTGTAAAAGTCGATTACATGGGAAATCCAAAGTAGATTCCAATCAAAAAAAAATCAAGCTTGCTTCAAATTTGGCTCAAATTGTGGTAGTGGTCTTGTCGTGCCCAGGTCCTGAGACCCCCAAGCAAGACCACCACAGAGCCAATAGTTGATGCAAACACACAGGAGTTTATTACTTACAAGCTCGAGCTTGGGTCCGTAATCCAGCACTCCAATGCATAGGGTGGAGGATAACAGCCCCCAGCCCTCAGGGTAAGGAGTTTTTAAAGGGAAAAATGGCAAGCAGGGAGGTACAAGCCTTGGCATCTCAGGATTGGGTGAGGGTATGTAATCTTTGAATTCAGTAGGAATTTTTTTTTCACTTGTTTAACAGACATTTATTACTTTAGTTGAACAACCTCTATACACAATGATTTGTTTTGCTGAATAGAAAAGAATTCTAGGTCCCAAGATTTTGAGTCTAATATTTTCTGGAAATCAATAAAATCATCCTTTAAAAATCTGAAGAGAAAAAAAAATCCATTTAAAGGCATCAGTTATTATTTTTTTTAATCAAGCCTGCTAGCCCAGATCTGTGATAAGGGCAATTATCTGTTTCTTCCATACTAAAATGTACTGTGGGAAACTAGTTCAAGGAATGGTACAAACGAAAATGTGGTGGTATGTGTGGCCTTTGTGAAATGTCAACAACTCCTAGGTAATATACCAGGGACAAGTAACCCCAGCCACTACCTAAGGGAAGACTGTAAACAATGAAGTCATACTGCCAACTGACTTTTCTTACCTCCAAGATGAACTGACTGGCCTAGGATTTACCTTTAAATACCCAGCCACCCTTTTTATGTGGCTAGTGGATAGAAGCTTCTTAGTGATTGCATACTAACTTCATCACAACTTTTTAAGTTCACTTGGTTGGTATTAACTTGAATCCTACATGGCACCCATCACTAGTTTACAAACCCTAAGGGAAACAATTTGCCCTTTCAAGGGCAACCTTACCATACTACCCCTAAACATGCCCCACCCATCCAATGTTCAATCTCCAACTTTAAAACACAGGTGCCAACAGTGATTACTGGGCATCAAACTCATACTCCAGAGATCCAACAGAAAAATGAAACCTCTTCCAATTTTACCTGATTCTTCTGAAAATGGGACACTGGATTCAATGTTCAAAATGTGGGTTATAGCTGATCTCCCTTTTCTATGCATGTTCACAAAACAGGTTGGAAAGCTTCTCTTCCTATTCATTTCTAAGCAAAACCCAACTCTAAAAGTTTGTACTCAAACTCCCAAGCAGTCACTTCAGCAAACTAGAAGACTGCATCATCCCAATAAAGCCGTAGGTTCTATCACATGCACCAAACACATCTACAGGGCTAGTTCTAGGACTCCTTTTACAGGATTTTACACACAGGGTACCACATGGTGTTAACACCATACACTTAACCCCCTAAGTAGGTAATGCAAAGACAAAAAGGTTATTAGAAAAAAGACACACCATCACTTGTAGTCTTCAAACATTATTACACTTTAACCACTATAATTCCATAAAGCTTCATGACAATCTGCAGACTAATTTTAACAGACAAATAACACCTTCAAGCAGACATGACGGTCCTAAATTGTTTATTGGGTATAAATTTTACAAACATTACATGTATTAGCAGTAACGGTGGAGCTGCAGAGTATTGTGCCTTCTCCAGGCTGCACGGCGAGAGCCACCAATAGTGTGGTGGAACTTGTGGCCCTTTCCAAGGCCACGGCTCTTGTGACCAGCAGATGTCAGCCCACGCATCTCTCTGGGCTTGTGGACTGGTTTGGTGATCCATTGAGTGTCAGGGTTTCTTCTGATAGCTTTATGGAATGGATCTATGAGGATAACCTCAAAAAATTTATATGTGGAATCTTCGCCAACCCAGTAAGAATTCAGGACTCTCAGAGCCCAACAATAGCATCCAGCTCTCTCCTCAGCAACAGACTGAAGGCTTCGGGCAAACTTTAGCTGGTTAACACCATGATGGACAGGCTTGCCATAAGTTGCACCCTTAGGAACTGGGCGTTTGCGGCCACCACGGCGGACACGAATCCTGTATATGACATAACCTTGCTTGGCCTTGTATCCCAGCCTTCGCGCTTTGTCAGGCTGGGTGGGGCGGGGAGCCCTGTGCAGCTCCGAGAGCTGGCGGTATTGCCAGCAGCGGACCCTCAGTAGAAAGCGCATCACGTCCGACTGCTTCTTCCTCCATAGCTCCTGGATGTATTTGTATGGACCCATCTTGGCTCACCTGATGGCTGCTGCCAGAGGAAAGGAAGAAGCCTTTCCGGGTCTGGAGGAATTTTCAACAGTGGTTATCAGAATGCCACAAGGACATTTGGAGTCCGCAGATGTTGTTTACCAAAGTTCCTCATTGACAGCCCACCCTGGTGGGGTCACCTTGACTGGGGCCCTGGCAGTTTGTGATTTTTCTTGGAACTATTTGTGGTTTTTACTGGAACCAGGTTCAGCCCCTGGTCAAGTCTAGTTTAAAATGGAATTCTTTCTTAAAATGGAGTCTGTCTTGCTCTCTCAGTCTTATTCTCGACGTTGGGATTAACACATGGCCTGAAATGATCGCAAGGCGTATTATCAACTTGGCTACAAGGTCTAGTAACAATCTTGACTCTTTGGAGTCAAGAGATATTTTCAAAAAAATGTATCACCACACAGTTTAATAAATGACAATAACCGTCACATACATGTACCCACACCACACATGTGACTATGAATACACACACACACACACACACACACACACACACACATACTTGGATTTTTTTTTTTTTTTTAGTTTTTACAATCTATAATTCTTCTAAACCACAAATCTAAAATTCTTCAATAATGATGTTGAGAGGCAATATGACTGACTGGGCTTTAAAGTATCATGATTGTCCTTGTGGGCTGTCTAGTTAAGACTGCTTTGTCAGCTTGACATACAAACTAGAGTTATCTGAAAGTAGAGAACCTCAACTAAGAAATTGCCTCCATAAGATCATGCTGTGGGCCAACCTGTAGACTATTTTCATAATTAGTGATTGATGGAGGAGGACCCAGCCTATTGTGAGTGATACCATCCCTGAGCTAGTGGTCCCTGGTTCTATAAGCAAGGCAGGGGAAGCAAGCCAGTAAGCAGCATCCCTCCATGGTCTCCGCATCAGCTCCTGCCTCCAGGATCCTGCCCTGTTTGAATTCCTGTCCTGACTTCCTTCAGTGATGAACAGTGATGTGGAAGTATAAGCTGAATAAACCCTTTCCTCTCCAACTGGCTTTTTGTCATGGTGTTTTGTCACAGCAATAGAAACACCAACTAAGACACCTAAGCAGGAGTTTTTTTCTTGGCTGCCTTTTGATATTTAGTTAAAGGCTGAATAACAAGGTGTATCTCTGAAACGTTAGCCTATATTTTCATTCCATACTGTTTCCTTAATCTATTTTAGCTATATTTTAGGTGTCTGTTTCCTTGCCTTAGTGAAGTGATGAAACTTTCATCAAGGAAGAAAGGAAACTTTGTATAGTAACCCTTCCACCCCATAACACATTCAAAGAATAGAAGGAAGGTTCCCAACACAAGCAGCAAACCCTGTCACCAAGCACTGCTCCCAAGCAGGTGATAAGACCACTGGGAAATGGTGGAGTTGGATAGGCAGGAGTTTGAGGGCATCACTGGTCTAGGAAGGTGGGAGTTTGAATGCATGGTGAGTGCAGTGAGACAGGTGTTTTAGATTTGGGTTTCCAGCTTACCACATTTGTTCATGCCCCAAGTTTAGAATGAATCACAGAAGGTATAGAAGTGAAGGTCCATTCACCCAGGACACTGGGCATCTCACAGCCTTTAGTACATTGGCCATATATAAAAGTCCAGGATATTTTAATCATACTGGAGATGGGTCATCTGTGGTGGTTTGAATAGGAATAGCCCCCATAGGCTCATATATTTGAATGCTTGGCATTAGGGAGTGGCTTGATATTAGGGAGTGGCACTATTAGGATGTGTGGTCTTGTTGGAGGAAGTAGGTCACTGGCAGTGGGCTTTGGGGTTTCAAATATTCAAGCCAGGCCCAATGTCTCTCTTTTTCTGCTGCCTGCAAGATCCAGATGCAGAAATCTCAGCCCCTCCAGCACCATGTCTGCCTGAATGCCACCATGCTTGTAGCCATTCTGACAATGAACTCAACCTCTGAATTGTAAACAAGCCCCAATTAAATGCTTTCCTTTATAGAGTTGCCATGGTCATAGTGTCTCTTCACAGTAATAGAACATTGATAAGATGTCATCTGACACTATAAAACAAGTTAAACTCTCCATAGAATGTTAAGACTAGAGTCATAATTAACTAGAAATAAGTAAGATATTCTAGGTGTTTGGTTGGGACCTGCAGCTCCTGCATGGTCTGGGAAGCCCCAGTCCTGTCTCTCCAAACCCCACCCACTGAGAGAATCTCCTAACAAAGGGAAGACACCAAGGAAGCCAGTTCCACATTCTTGGCTGTCTGAAGTTGAAGTCTGAATGTCCCCTGAAGTTGCCAGCAGCCCAAGTCCCTGCCTAAAGCATTCAGCTTTTGACCATACTTGGGCACAACTCCAGCTTGTGTCACACATCACTCCTTGCCTACAAGCTATATAATCTCCCCTGCTTTAGTTCCAGCTTGTGGCTTCTCCCGTCTTGATGTCTATCTAGTACTGCAGAACCAACCTGGGAGTTGCTTTCCTCAAATAAACCTGTTCTACTTTTTCAATTTGGCTTGATCTGGCTTACTGCACCATTAGTACATTGCTTACTGTACTATTATTGGACTACAGAGTATCTATTACTGGGGTGATCACGTTTTCTTTTTTGTTTTTGTTGGTATTTGTTTGTTTGTTTGATTTTGACAAAGTGCCTCTGTATCCCAGGCTGGCTGCCAGCTACCTGTGAAGCCAAAGATGACCTTGAACTTCTGATCCTCCTGCCACTGCCATTTAAATGCTGGAATTACAAATATGTACTGCTACACCCAGATTATTCTTGTTAAGGATGGAACCCAGGGCCTCTTTCAGAGTAAGCAAAGAAGCTCAGCTGTGCTACACCCACAGCCTGAACCATCTCATTTTCTAAACAAGGTGTAAGGATAGATTCCCAAGGCTGCCCTCTGACCTCCACAAGATTACTGTACATAGCATGCATGCACCTACAGTCACACACATACAAACACACCAAAAGAATTTTTAAGTGCTCTTGAGTATTTGAGTATTCAGGACTCCTCTCATTCTCAGGAATCTTGCTTACTTCATCCTTAAAATTATAATCCCTCTGCTAAAGAACAAACAAACTTTCCAGTGGACAGACATTTTCATTTTTTTATCATTACTTTCATGTTTAGTTATAATCTGGGTATAAATCTGTAGGGCCCTGGCTCCCCATATTGAGTAAACTGTTGCCTGCTTGCTGACCTTGACTAGCTGTCCTCCCTATGCTGATTCCCTGCCGGTCTCCTTCTTCCTGAACGCTCACCTGAGGTTCTTTGTTTGTGTATCCTGCATTTGGTGTAAACAGCTTAGATGCAAGAATGTAGAACAATGGGTAGCGAACTTCTGCCCCCTGAGGTTCCTCCATTGTGCTGTAAGCCTGTATTTAAGGTTTCCTCCCTCCTTCAATAAAGGGCATTCGGCATTCTGCTGTGGCAAATGACTCGCTGTTTCTTGTCTTTATTTTTTAATCCACAGCCCCTTACTCTGGTGAATGGGTGGTGGTAGCGCAGGCGCTACCGCAACATAAATCTCTTAAATCCACAATTTAAAACTATTATTAGAGTCAAGAGTTTTAAGTTTGTCTGTCTGTTTGCTGTTTTGGGGTGTTCTCTCTCTCTCTCTCTCTCTCTCTCTCTCTCTCTCTCTCTCTCTCTCCAGAATCTACAATGTAACCCAGATTGGGCCTGGCTTGGAGGCACATGCCTTTAATCCCAGCACTCAGGAGGCAGAAGCAGGAGGATCTCTGTTAGTTCAAGACCAGCCAGGTGTATATAGTGAGACCCTGCCTCAAAATAAACAACCAAGTCAGTTTGACTGTACATTCACAATCCTCCTGTCTCAGCTTGATCATTGGTGTGTGCACCATATCCAACAGTCTTCAAAGAATTCTTTCCTAACCAGTAAGAGAATCAATAGTAAACAGGAAACAAAACCTACAACATGACTGAAATTTTTTTCAGTCTAGAAACATTAACAGTAAAAATAAAAGTCATGCCAGGTGTGGTGGCACACCTTTATGATCACAACAGATGTAGGATGAGGAAGGAGAATTATTTGTCAAAGGCCAGCCAGGGCTATACCTCAAGACTATCTCAAAACTTGACAAGTAAATAAAAAGAAGTTATAGGTTGGAAGTGTAATTCAATAATAAATTCACCTGTCTAGTATTGCAAGGTCTTTGTTCTGGTTCCCAGAACTGTATAAATAAATAAAAAAATGAAAAAGAAAAAAGATAAAATAACTGCATACTTCATAAATCTCTGTGTATGTTGCTATGTGACTAGTAACTTAAGTACTAGTTGGGCTGTTAAGTACAGGTTGGGCTGGCAAGATGACTCAGGTGGTAAAGGGTCTTGCTGTACAGGTTAGCCACCTGAGTTCACTCTCTGGAACCAAGTAAAATTAGAAGGGAAGAACTCCACGGAGGTTTCCTCTGATTTCCATACATATATACTATTGAATGCATGCCACACACAATAGTAATAAAATGAAATCTCAGATTGTTGGTACATTATCTCAGCACTCGAGAATCTGAGACTAGCCTAAACTAGACTTCAAGATTATCAAAAAAAAAAAAAAAAACCCAAATAAACCAAAGACCAAATTTGCAGCTCAAGGATAGAGCACTTGCAGTATTCATGATCTATTTGGTTCAAAACTCATCACCATAAAAATATACTGTGTACATGTATTAACAGTCTATTAGTACATATGCTATTGTTGTGGATTGCCTCTGCCTCATGAGTTGTCAGGTTTAAAATCCAAATTTTGCTATCTGAATGATGGTTTAAAAAATAACAAGACAAGACTTGGTGGCCCACTCCTTTTATTCCAGCAAGTGGGAGGCAGAGGCAGGTGTATCTCTGTGAATTTGAGGCTACTTTAGTCTACAGATTAAGTTCCAGGCCAGTCATGGCTATATATATATATATAAAAGACCCTGTCTCAATAAAGCAAAAAATACAAAAACTAAACAACTGACTTGTTAACAAGTTGGGTTGTGATTATGGGCATTCAAGATATAAATGTATCTAGGAGAATAAAAGAAGGTATCATGTAGTCATTGAGAGCACTTCTGTCTGTATAAGTTATGTACAATTGTAAAATAATTCCAAACTCCACTTTTTTTTTTTTTTTTTTTTTTGGTTTTTCGAGACAGGGTTTCTCTGTGTAGCTTTGCGCCTTTCCTGGAACTCACTCTGTAGACCAGGCTGGCCTCAAACTCGCAGAGATCTGCCTGCCTCTGCCTCCCGAGTGCTGGGATTAAAGGCGTGCGCCACCACCGCCCAGCATATCAAACTCCACTTTTTAGATAATGTTAATTACAAAGGGATTAGGTGGGAAATGACACTGTCTTTATCAGTCATTTCAGTTTCTATTTTTACATCTATCTAGAGAGTATTTTTAAAGAATCTCTTATAATTAGTGATGGTCTGTGGAAATAAGCACACAAGTTCAGTGATGTTTAAGCATAGGGCTATTGATCTACATTTTTAATGAACATACCACTTAATAAAAATAAAACCTGAGTAAAATCACTGACCCTTATCCTCTGATTCTGAGGAACCCATTAACAATCACTATTCTAATTATTTTACTTGTCTTTTTTGTTGTTGTTTGTTTTTTGAGATGTGAACTTATGGCTCAAACTGACTTTGGACTTGCTATGTAGCTGAAGATTTCCTTGAACTCCTAATCATCTTGCCTCCACTTCCCACATTCTGAGATTACAGGCATATTCTACATGCCCAGCTATAAAATTCTATACTTTCATTTGGTTGTTTGATCCTCTTACCTCTGCTTGCTGATGGATGAGATTACAGCATGTACCATTAAGTCCCTTTGGAATGACTAAAACCTCATCATATTTGCTTGCATATTTGAGGCAGGCAAGCATGGAGAGTAGTTTATAACCTGGGACTTCACTTGGTTTGGACTTATACATATACTTGTAGCTGAAGTTTTCTTGGTCCTGCTTGGCCTATGGTCAGGACAAATCTCTCTCACCCGCCAGTCCCGCAGCCAAGTAAACACACAGAGACTTATATTACTTAAACTGTTTGGCCTAATGGCTCAGGCTTCTTGCTACCTAGATCCTACATCTTAAATTAACCCATTTCTATAAATCTATACCTTGCCACATGGCTTGTGGCTTACCGGTATCTTACATGTTGCTTTTCATGGCGGCGGCGGGCAGTGTCAGCCTTCCACTTCCCAGCATTCTCCTCTCTCTTTGTCCTGCCTATACTTCCTGCCTGGCTACTGGCCAATCAGCACTTTATTTATTAGCCAATCAGAGCAACACATTCACAGCATAGAGAACATCCCACAGCACTTCCCCATTCTTTTTTTTTTTCAAAAAGGAAGGTTTTAACTTTCATATAGTAAATTACATATAACAAAACAGTTATCAAACAAGAATTACAGTTATAATATCTCGTCTATTTATAATATCTAGTCTATTTGTATTTGGCAAAATTAAAGAAGATATTCTATCTATCTTATATTTGTGAGTCTAAGGTTTCATATCTAACTTATCTTTTATCATGACTAAGGAAATTATAACTATCTAGTCTTCAACTACATCAAAGACCTCGGAAGGATGTAATATTACCTAAGAAACGAGAGAAGGACACAAGCAACTTTTGGGAGTCTTGCAAGAGTAGACAGAGACAGCTGGCAGCCTGGATAGTCATCCAAATTTCCTCTGTAAAGTTAGGGCACCTGTCTTCAGCCCACAGGCCTAGAGTCTCTCAGTCACTTTTCTCTGTGTCCTGTAGAATGTCTGGCAGTTTCTTTTGCAAAGCAGGAACCTGAAGGACCATTTTGCCAAGCAAAGTTCAGTGGTCACCTTTCTATGGGTCCTGCATGTCCAGTCAATCAAGCAGTCCAGGCAAGAACAGTTTCTTGCCCAAATGGCTATTTTTGTCAAGAAGATAAACTCCATATAGAGTGTCTTCGATGCCCATCCTCCTCTCTGAAGTAAATCAGTGCTGCCAGGAGCAGATGTGTCTCACTGTCCAGAAAGTCTAAGTTTTTAAAACACTTTAAATGCCATATTCTGTAGGTCTTTGAAGTGTTGAAGATTATCTATTGATCTGAAATATATCTATGTATACCTAGGAAACTTAACTAATATGGCTACAAGTTTGACTATCATAGAAGACTAATTATTAATCTGTATTTCTTAATTATTCATTACAATTTTAAATGAGTTACATAAACATAATACCTCAAACAAGAGTAGAAATATATATACAGTGTAACAAAATTAAGGTTAAACTTGTATCAATAAACTAAAATCCATAGCAATGTAAAATATTTTTAAACAAGTTGTTACTCTTTAAAAGTAGGTTCAATAATCTACCCTTTCATCCTGTCTATATCTATACTATCCCCTTTTCTTCTTTAGAAAGAGATCACATTTATAATCAACTTGCTTTAAATAAAAATATTGGTTTTGCTCTGTCCCACACCAGAGGGCTCTTCTGATATGGGACAGAAAAATCTCTCAACATTTTTTTTTTTTTTTAGAAATATGCTTGTGTTTAGAGAAGGAGTGAGCCGATTCCATCTCCAAAGCCAGCTTAGTATAGTGTAGGCGGGATAAGGAGAGAGGAGAATGTAGGAGGTGGAAGGCTGAGTGAGGAGACACTGCCAGCCACTGCCATGAGAAGTGAGATGTAAAGTGCCGGTAAGCCACGAGCCATGTGGCAATGTATAGATTAATAGAAATGGGTTAATTTAAGAACTAGATAGCAAGAAGCCTAGCCAATAGGCCAAACAGTTTAAATAATATAACATCTGTGTTTTTGAGTCTGATTGGCTGCCGGCCCGGGTGGGACTGGAGATAGCTCCAGCTATGCATACTCCTTTCTAATATTGTACTTACTATTTTGAGAGCCTTACCTACAAGTTGTATGCACACATATACCTCTCTAAATAATGCATCTAGCAACATGTTAGCAACTTAGAATCCCAACCTGCATCAAGCTGCCTGTACAACCATCTCTGAACAGTGTGTTACACTGCTCCTCCCTTTAATGGCCATCAAACATGGACACATTTTGTTTGCAGCAATTAAAAATAGATACAGGACTGTACAAAGCAATTGTGAGTACCCATCTTTTATAATCATACTAACAAATATATGGTGCAAGACTTAAAAACAGTCCAGGTGTGGTGGTGCATGTGTTCAATTCCAACACTCAGGAGGCAGAGGCAGAGGCAGAGGCAGGCCTTTATGTGTTTAAGGTCAGGCTGGTCTACATAGTGAGTTTCAGGTCAGCCAGAGTTATATCATAAACCCCCTATCTCAAAAATAAACATATAGACCAGACTATCTTCACATTTATACCAGTCCTTGTAGTCTGATTTTTCTTTGGGCTGCCAGCTCCCAAATAATGACATAGTGACTTCTTATTATGAAAGCTTGGCCTTAGCTTAGGCTTGTCCCACTAGCTCTTACAACTTAAATTAACCCATTTATTTTAATCTACATTTTGCCTTGTGGCTGTTTACCTTTCTCTCATTTTGTATGTCCAACTCCCTCTAGGTCTCATTGGTGTCTCTCTACATCTGTATTATCTCCTGCTATTTCCTCTCTCTGTACCTGGAAGTCCCACCTATACTTCCTGCCTAGCTATTGGCTGTTCAGCTTTTTATTACACCAATCACAGGAATACTTTTTCACATGGTGTACAAATATCCCACAACATGTACTGACTTCCTAGCTCCGGTAAGACCCCTTTGAATCCCAAGGCTTCTTTAATCCTTTCTTACCCATACTGTAACATAGTTATCATTATGTTATAGAGTGTTGATTATAACATGTTGGAGAGTTAATGTTAGTATTTAAAATTGGAATAAAAACATTTGTGCTTGCCAGTAGCTATGGACATAAAGTGAAATTGGGAACATGTGGTGAATTAAAAGAAAACAAAATAGCCAGGTATGATGGCACATACTTTAATCCTAGCACTTGAGATGCAGAAGCAGGCAGATCTCTGACTTCTGGGCTAGATGAAACTACACAGTGAGACACTGTTTCAAATAAAATAAAATCAAAATCAAAATAGAAATAGTTTTGGAATTTGTTGTTACTGAATAAATTCTGGCATTATAGAAAGTCACAAATGTGTCTGTCTGTTTCCTGACATAGCTTACTCTCAATGCTAAATAATCCTCTTTCATATATAAGTTACCCAAGTGTTCTGACATAGCAACAGAAAATGAACAAAGGCCATGTATTGATTATCATCTTCAAAATTTAGCATTCTCATCCACAATTGATGTAGAGACTGTTCATTTAGTTCATATTGCTGCTCTCTAATTTTTATTCTTTTGATTTCCTGCTTCTATCATATCTTTCTTTTTTATTCAGTTGTTCTCATTCTGCAGCTATGGCTGGCCTAGAACTCACTAAGTATCTCAGACTGACCTTGAGCTCATGGCAACCCTGCCTTAACCTCCCAAGTGCTGGGATTATAGGCTTGAGCATGATGCCTGACCTACCAGTATTATCTTTATAAATATCTACACAAGCAACCTTTCCTGCTCTATGGAGCATCACCTCTCTTGCCTCCCACTCTGCAAGTTGACAGCATTCGTTTTCCCACCTCCTCCTGGTCTCTCTTCTCACCTTCCAGTCTCTGCAGTTCTCAATGTCAATGCTACTTTATTATTTATGATAAGATTATAATTAAATTAGAATTGTTCTTCAATCTGAGACTTTATATTGACAATAAAGATTTAATGAGAAGTCTTTTTGTAGAATGTGAATCCTGTGGTTTGTAATACAAGCATGCATAAATTTTGCAGCAAATTATGCATAACATATATTAGTGTATTTAAATGGTCTTTTAAAATTAGCTATTACTCCTTCATTTAGACCTGGTGAAAACTTTAGGCAGCTGGGTTTATCCCTTGTAGACTTTCCTTCTGTGACAATTCTGTCAACTTTTGATAATTTCTACTACAGACCAGGCTAACCTGAAATCTATAGAGATTTACCTGCCTCTGCCTTGTGAGCTCTGGGATTAAAGGAACTTACCACTATAACCAGTCACACTTCACTCTATTATCCATCTTGCTTCTTGTTTCATGTATCAGATGCCATCTGTTAATAGAAACTCTGATCTTTAATCCCAACACTCATGAGGCAGAAGCAGGTAGATGTCTTAAGGTTAAAGTTAATCAGGACAGTCCAGGCTTCACAGTGGTACTGTGTCTCAAACAAATTGGAGTTCATGAGATATTTTTTTAAAGGATAAGTAGGGTAGATGTGGGAGGAGTTGAGAGAGAAGTTGTGGGTGAATATGATGAAAATAAATTGTATGAAACTCTCAAAGAATTAATAAAATATTACATGAAAAAGAACAAACAAAAGAATCATTTGAAAGATTAAGGGAATTAATTTATACTTTTGGTAGATATTCTGACCCTTTTATGTAATTATAAGCTACTTTTAAAATAAAGTTTGAGTGGCAAAAATTTATGTTCAAGAGTGAAATAAAGAATTACTCCAATATGATATTAAAGATTAGGTCAGAAATATTGAATAAAGGAATCTGTTCCCATTTAAAATACATATATTTATAGATAAGAATCCAATGTAACAGTTGCTAAATCATTTATATTCATTGCATTTTAAACTAATACAGTTTTTCTTCAACTAACTTAACCATACATGGCTGGGGATATGGCTCAGTGGGTGACATGTATGCTTCACAAGTATCTGAGTTAGAATCTCCAGAGCCCATGTGAAACCAGACATGGTAGCACAGATCTGTGATCTTAGCACTCCAACAATTCCTGTTGTAGGTAACAAATTCCAGTGTGGAGAAGACAGAAGCACAGCGAGTCCTTGATCCCCACATCTTTCCTTGGTCTTCTCACTTCTTCAAACAAGAAAGAGAGCCTTGACGCTTGGAGACCTGCCAAGTGACAAGCTAGGAAAAGCCAAGATTGACCTTGAACTCCTGTTCCTCCTACCTCCATCCCCCAAGCATTGGCGCGTGCACCACTGCACCTTCTTCCACATTAGCTTATCTAGTGATATCATTGTTCAGGTTGTCACGTAAGCAGCGGTATTGTTGAGGAATTGTTGACACAGTGAAACTGGGAGTATGAAATTGATATTATAATGGATCAATATGCTTGCTTAGGAAATATTAAGCTACACAAAGCAGAATTTAGCTAAAAGATCTCGAGGATGTGTAATGTATACTAACCAGATTTGGTAGAAGCTTTAGGAAGGAAAAATATGCACCTCTATCATAATTAGAGATTAGGTCTGCTGAAAATATGTTTTTGTTACAATTTATTCACTAGGATTTCTTCTAATTGGGCACAACTCTCATAACAAAAGAGACAGCTGTGGCTCACAGTTGGCCATTAGGACCATCCCCACGTCAAAGTGACTATTTTCAGGAACTGGGAAACAAAGAATTGAGGGTTTATTGTGTACTGGGTACAGATTTTGGGGTTTTTTTTTTAAGATTTATTTATTATTTATTATGTATACAGTGTTCTGCCGACATGCATGCTTGCAGGCCAGAAGGCGGCACCAGATCTCATTACGGATGGTTGTGCGGCACCATGTGGTTGCTGGGAATTGAACTCAGGACCTCTGGAAGAACAGTCAGTGCTCTTAACCGCTGAGCCATCTCTCCAGCCCTGGTGTTTTTTTTTTGTTTTTTTTTTTTTTTGGTTTTTTTTTTTGTTTTGTTTTGTTTTTTGAGACAAAGTCTCACTATATAGTTATGGCTGTCCTGAAATTTACTATGTATACAAGGCTGGCCTTGAACTCACAGAAATCCTCCTGCCCTTCCCTCCTGAGTTCTGAGATTAAAAGCAAGAGCACCATGGCTAGCTGGGTGCAGAATTTTTTGTTTTTGTTTTTGTTTTTGTTTTTCGAGACAGGGTTTCTCTGTGTAGCTTTGCGCCTTTCCTGGAACTCACTTGGTAGCCCAGGCTGGCCTCGAACCCACAGAGATCCGCCTGGCTCTGCCTCCCAAGTGCTGGGATTAAAGGCGTGCGCCACCACCGCCCGGCTGGGTGCAGAATTTTAATTTGTGACAAAACTATTCTGGAAATGGATGGTAGGGTGGCTTGCATAGCAATGTGGCTATGTTTAATATATGTATGATATGGAATTTATAAATGATTGAGATGGTACATTTGATAAGTATATTTTGAAATAAGAAATATAAGTACATATATGTTCAAATACCTAGTAAAATTTTCCTTGAGTGCTACCATTACACAGAGACAGAGACTTGTAATGAATGAAAATGGGCTCTTACATAATATCAGTTTTCTATTGATGAAGAAGGAATATCATTGACAGCTATAGTTACTTGAATAGATGTAGCTGGATTTTTCTTTGGGCTGCCAGCTCACAAAAATGACACAGAAACTTATTATTAATTATGAAACTCTGGCTCTATCTTAGGTTTGTTTGTAACAAGCTCTTATAATTTAAATTAACCCATTTCTATTCATCTATGTACTGCTATGTGGCTCATGCTTTTATCTCTCCTCCTACATGTCTTGCTCCCTGTGCTTTTCTCTTCCCTGAGACCTGTCTGTCCTCATAAGTCCTGCCTAACCTCTTCCTGCCTAGCTATTGACCATTCTGCTCTTTATTAAATCCATCATAGTGATACATCTTCACACAGTGTAAAGGAATGCTCCACAATGTCCAGTTCATTTGTATTTGGCAAGTTCAGAGAAAGTACTCCATTATCTATCCTCTCTTGATGAGTCCAAAATTTTGTACCTTACTTTCTATCATGACTAAGAGAAGCTGTAACTATAACTATCTAATATTCAACCCCATCAGAGACATGAGAAGGATATAGTATTACCTGAGTAAAGAGGAGGTGCAGAGCAAACATCTTCCAAAACTAAGAAATGACAAAGACATCTGGCTGCCTAGACAGTCACATAAAGTCCCTCTGTAACATTGGGGCATCTATCTTTGGCCTACAGGTCTACAATATCTGAGAGACCTTTCTGTGAAGCAAGAATTTTTGAAGGACTGTCCTACCCTGTCTTGGCAAATTTCAGTAGTCACTTTCTTTTTGTCCTGTTTGTTCAGTTTGGACAGCATATTGTCAGCAGTCAAGGCAGGTGCATTTTCTTGACTGAATGGTTAGCTTTTGCCACAAAGAAAGCAAGCTCCATATGGATGTTCTTTGATGACTATCATCCTTTTTTGAAGTAAACTGGTGCTGTCAGAAGCAGATATGTCTCAATGTTATGAAAAGCCTTATGTTATTATAATATTTTAAATGTTATATTCTGTAGGTCTTTGAAGTATTTGAAGATCACCAATCTATTTAAAATATATCTCTGTACACCTTGAAAACATACCTGACTATAAGCTTGATTGTTATAGATGACTAACTATTAACCTGTATTTCTTTATTATCCTAAAGAGTTTTTGAGGACTAAAACTTTACATTACATTTTAAAATGGGCTGCATAGGGGGTTGGGGATTTAGCTCAGTGGTAGAGCACTTGCCTAGCAAGCACAAGGCCCTGGGTTCAGTCCTCAGCTCCGGAAAATTAAAAAAAATTGGGCTGCATAGGTATAATACCTTATATAAGAGTAGAAACATGTATACAATAAAACAAAAGAACCTTAAATAATATGTATCAAAATACAAAACTCCATACCAATGTAAAATATTTGAGACCAGTGGTTGTTCAAAAGTAGACTCAATAATCCACCTTTTCATCCCATTATTTCTATAGTATATCCCCCCTTTTCCCTTCAGAAAGAGATCGTTGAATCTAATCTCATTTGTTTAGCTTTCTCCTTGACCATGACCAATAACAGTTTGTAACCAACCCCCTAAATGATGACAAACATCCATAATCCTCTGAATGACCTTTTGTGAATGGGCATCATGTTCTCTAGACTGCTTCCTACTGTCTGGGGGCAATGTCATCTTTGGGGTCCCTGAGAAAATTAGGATGATAGTCAAGTCCTGGGAGAGTTAGTTGTAACATTTGTTATACAGTCTTTGTGCCATGGGAAAATGCAAGGCTTATCTGCAGTCCTGACTAGAATAGTCTGTGAGGTTGAACCATCTCAGCCAACAGCCTTGAAGCTGTTCTGGATGCAGAACTCTGAGGAAACAGCAACCGAGGCTCTCTGAGAGGCTGGATCATCTGGGTCACATGTTTTCATTGGTATCTGGTCCCCTTGCTCTAAAAACACACCAACTTTCAAAGGTAACGTATGTATTAACACAAGTATAAACTGTGCTTTATACACAAACCAGTCAAAGATGATTTTTTTATTTTATGTTTGAATAGGTAAAATATACATCCCCTGTCTTGTAGTTATTTTTAGGTTTATTTCTTTATATCTATAGCTAGGACTTCCAGGGGTTTCCCCCGATCAAATCTGATCTCTATCAACCTGGAATGAATCCACAGCTGTTTCTTTTCTGTGGAACCAAAAGCATAACCTCTTCCCCCAAGGAAACATTTTTTTATTTCCATTTTGAAGTTAAGACATTTTAAAAATATGCAGGTTGGTTTAATTTAGCAGTTTCCACAATCCAATATCTCTCAGCAGTTATTGTTCACTCACTAGCAATCAAACAATTTAAAGTTAACAAGACACATCTAGGATCCAGACTCTATGTATTTTGCATTTGTACATGGCTTATCCTTTTTATGTTATTTTATTCTCTACTTAAAGATTTTATCTTATTATTTACAAAGTACTTATTTTTTCTATGACTGTCTATACCCATTTTTTTGTTTTTTAGCCTACACACTGTAACCTGTTAGAGGTTTTTGTTTGTTTGTTTGTTTTTTCTAATCTAGCTCTATTGAGCATCTGCAGCATTCTCTGATCACATGAGACAAATCGTAAACTGCTATGTCAGCGGCCATGGAGCTCAGCTTAGCACACAGCACTGGTGGCTGGCGCTAGCCCACAGGCAGTGGCCATTAGCTGGGTCTCTGTATGCCACCAAGCCTACATGAGACCATGGTCACCAGAAAGCCACATTTGACTCCGTGTTCTGAACTTTTTTTCTAAAGCTTTCTCAGGCCTTATGTGGATATATGTGGCTGGACCTCAGAGCCATTTGTAGCCAGATTTTACTTTGGGCCACCAGCTCACAAAAATGACATGGAGACTTACTAGTTATGAAAGCTCTGCCTATAGCATAGGCTTGTTTTTAATTTCTATTCATCTATGTGCAGCCATGTGGCTCATGGCTTTTACCTATCCTGCAATCTTGCTCCCTCTGCATCTGGCTGGGGACTCTGCCTTTTTTCTTCCCTGAGACCTCTCTGTTCTCAGAAGTCCTGCCTATCCTCATGCTGTCTATGTACTGTCCATTCAGCTCTTTATTAAACCAATCATAGTGACACATCTTCACATAATATGAAGGAATATTCTGCAACAAATAGAAGACTGCTTATTTCTCAAAGAACAGTTATTCTTCACCTTCTATACTATGGTAGCAGTGGAGTGGAGTTATAGTTAAGTGGCAGAGTGCTTGCCTGGCATACACTGGATCTGGGACTCATACCCCCTCTGCAGAAGCAAAACAAACCCCAGACACCTGAGCCATTTCAAAGCAAGGTTGTGTGCTGTGATGTGAAGTGAGGTGTGAGTATGAGTGTATATACACGTGTGTTAATGGGCAGAAATCCTAGGGCCTCCTATATGCTAAGCAAGCACATGCCCAACCCCAGGAAATACTTCTTAGAATCATTCAGTGACTAGCTTGCTACATCTGACCACTTTCTCTCACAAAGGTCTTTCTTCTGCTTAGACTACCATTTCTTCATTTTCAGTCTGGGATAGGTTTATTCCTCTTTCATTATATTATGCTGCTTATCATTAATTTTTTTAGCAGGGTTTTTCTCTGCTGCAAAGGCTGGCCTGGAACTTGCAGCTATTCTCCTGCTTCAGCCTCACCAGTCATGGGATTATAAATATAAGCCATTAGTCCCAGTTTATTGTCAATTTAGAATATGCTTATAGAAAGAACTACAGAGCAACATGCCATGGAAGGTGAGCAACAATGCTTACTGTGTGGACTGTAGCTTTTTGGTTAAGATTGAGTACAGATTGTGTTAAGAGACCACAGGAAACCTTGATGTATCATGCCTGCATTCTCACTTACTGGGAGGTGGAAGCAGAGGAATTGTATTTTCTATGCTATCCCAGGCAACTTATTGAAACCTTTTCTCCAAATAAAAAGTACTGTAGAGGTAGTTCAGTGATAGAGAACTTGTCTAGTGAGTTCAAGGCCCTGAGTTTAGTCTCCAGTAACACAGGCAGAAATACCAAAAACCACATTGAATGAGCAACTATGGTATGAGGCCCAGGTAAGTGTACTACACAATGATCTTATTATCAGCAATTCTTTCCTCAGAATGTATTCCCCTTGATAAGTGACTCAGAGCTGCATGTAACAACACATAGATAATTTACCTAGTATATACTGTATATCAATATATACACCCTAATATGTTGGAGACTGACCCAGGACTGTCTGACTCAAGATTGTTATGTTTTGTATTTCTGCTTGGAGTTTGGAGTCTGGCAAAACCAGATGCCCTTGGCCAACTGCAAGACTTGCCAAGGCAGGACGACCTTGGCCTAACTAAAAAGTATACTTTTTAGATATAGCCTTGAACAGTAATCAGCCAGCTGCAGAGCCTTGGACCAAAGAAACCTCGCCCCCCCCTTTTCTACTCTGACTTCTTCTGATAATTTTCCACTCTCCTTTCTCTGCCCCCTCCCTACTTAAAACCCTGTATATAAACCTCAAACCCCAATTAATAAACGAAGCCTTGACATGACTCAGACTGACTGTTGTCATTCATTATATGTGCTCGGCTTCGTTCCTCTCTCTCCCCATGATTCTTTCAGGTGTTTCCCGGCTCGAGACCCACGAATAACTGGACCTGCTGGACGGGTCACTAATATACGTACACAGAATCATATGTATTTATAAATAGTAAGATATGATGGTTTTTAACGGTGCTCTTACCCTGTGAGGAAAAGTCATGAAACACAACAGAATCCACTAACAAGAGTTTTATTAAGACAAGGAGAAAGGGATAGATATGATCAGGCCTGCTGAAGGACACATGTGGGAGAAAGAGGCAGGGGTACATGAGGCCTGCCTTTTTAAGGGCCAGCTTGCACCTGTGCACACAGGCCCGCGTGGCTACTCCATGCATGCACATGGATCACGTGGTCACGATGTGCAATTACGTGACCACACAGCACATAGGGCATGGGTTACTCAGAACGTATGACTGGGAAATGACTAGGTGGAAATGACTATGTGTCCTGCTGGGGCATGCACAACCATGGGGGAGTGGTTGGAATTCCTATCAACATGTACTTTACTGATTTTTGTTTTGTTTTGTGACCTAGGCTGGAATTGAATTTTTAATCCTCTTGCTTAGACCTCCCAAGTGCTAGAATTACAAGCATATATAAATGTACTGGATCTTCATTAACATTATTTTGGGGGGCGGGAAAGAATTATCTGTTTTTTGTAAGTTGTTTTTGTCAGGTATTTTGCCATAACAACAAAAAAAGTAACTAATATTATCAAGATTAACTACCAAAGGGAAAGGATACTGGGAACTGACCCAGGACATATTTGACAAATGTTCTATCTCTGAGCTATATCCCTAAAGCCTTTTATTTATTATTAATTTAAAATTATTAAGTCATTGCTTTATTAATTATTTTATATATTTTATTAATTCTATGAGAATTTCATATATTCATATATTTTGTTCACATCCTTTCCTCTTCCTCCCCCTCCCAACCTTCTTGTATCTACCTCCACTCCCTCGAGTTCTTTCCCCAATTCCTGCCCTCTCTTTTTGTTTTCTATAACACACTAAATCTAATTAGTGCTTTGCTGTGTGCATGGTTGTAGCCTTCTATTGTAGCATGACCAACCTAACACAGGTCATGCTGCTAAGAAAAACTGACCCTCCCCCCCCAAGTCACAATCTGTCAGTAGTTCTTAACTAAGAGTAGTGGTTTCTGAGCTCCTGAATAAATAATTTATAATTTAATAATTGTTTATTTATTTATTTTTGAAGCAGGCTCTTACTCTGTAGCCAAGGCTGGCCTTGAACATGTGGCAGTCTTCCTGTCTCAGCTCTCAAGTAGTAGGACTACAGGTGTGAGCTACTATGCTTGGTGAGGCAATTTTTAAAGAACTAAACCACTCACTGCACTATGATGCAGGTTCCATTAGACTCAACTGAAAATCAAAATGATGTTACTTCTACTAAAAATAAAATTAAAATTAAGATGTTACCCAAAATTCCAAGAAATCAGGAGAGAAGGAGAAAGCCAAAATTCCCAAACAGGCCAATTTCAATCGTCAGTAGAATGACTAGGCCTGCTTATGAGAACAGTGACCTGAAGTGGCCTGCTCTCACTCGGGTGTCTCCCACTGTTCCTCTCACTGTCCTCACCAGGTATGGAAGTAACTTTGAAACCAGCTCTCCCTTGTTGTTTGATTCTGTACCCTCAACCTTCTTCTGTCTATTCCTTCAGTCCCTTTTGCTCAATCCAACAGAAAGACTATTCTGTTTTATAGAATGTAGTATTGGATGACTCTAGACCAAATATAAAACTTAGTACAATCTTTAGCTTCCATTCTAATGGTGTTACCTGTAGTCCCAGCAAGCACTCAGGAAACAGGAAGAACTACCGCAAATTGGAGGCCAGCCTAGAATACACATGAGTTCACGACTGGCCCGGAATATCAAGCAAGGACCTGTCAACAACAACAAAGCGGTCTGTGGTTGAATTGTTTAGTCCTTTAACATTTACAGAGTAGGTGTGATTACTAACATAGATATAATTAATTGATGTTGACATCTGTGATCTCTGTGGGATGTGCTTCATTTCACTTATTACTTCAATTACGTTATTCACTTCCATTTTAAAGGTTCCTCTAAAGAGTATTTGTGTGTAAGCTGCAGTCTGTGTGATTGTTAGTAAGTTATACCCACTGAGATAGCACAAAGCAAAACCAAATTTAAAAAAGTATCAAAACATTGTCAGAATTATCACAAGGTAAGATACCCAAGAGAAAGACAATTATTTTCTATAATGAAAGCCATTTTCATTATAGAAAATGGGCACTAGTGTGTGGGCAGTAAAATCTCACATCATGAGGTTAGATTTCAGTGTCTGAAACTAAGCTACACCTTCAGTTCAAACTATCTATCTGACTGTCTGTCTGTCTATCTATCTATCTATCTATCTATCTATCTATCTATCTATCTGCCTACCTACCTACTTACCTATCTACTTTTTTACTTTTTTTTGAGTCAGGATCTTATGTATATAAGGCTGGTTTTGACCTCTATAGCCATGGATGACCTTGAATACCTGATCCTCCTGCTTCCACATTCTGAATACTGGGATTACAGGCATGCACTCCTCTCAGACAGTTTATAATGACAACAGACTGGAAGTTTGCTGGAAAACTACTTTCATTCTTTAAAATTTTTTTTTATTATATTCATTTATTGTGTATGTAGGTGGTGTTGCACCCTTGCCACAGTGAATGAAGGTCAGAGGTCAACTAGTGGGTGTTATTTCTTTCATTCTGTGGGTCCCAGGGATTGAGCTCTGGTCATCAGGCTTTGTGGTAAGTGCTTCTACTGGCTGAATCTTCTTGACAGTTCTATTTTCATGCTTTTAAAGTGTGCCAATGTATGAACTCAAAGAGTCTTTCCTTTCATATACTCATGGTGATCCACATAGTTTGAAGTAAAATGAATGTTATTGTTGTCATTTGCCAGTTGATACCTGCCATAGGAAAAGAAACATCTTAACATAATGCCAAACCCTGAAAAAATCCAAACCCAGATCGTTAAGATAGGATCTAGACTCAGAACATCAAAGTTGAGCATGGTGTGCTCTTCTGTAATCCCAGCACTCCTGGAGGCAGAAGGGCTACTTTATTTAGTGTGGCAGAATCTTTTGTTGAACCAGGAGCTTACCAAGTAGGCCAATGTGGTGGTTTGAATAAAAATGGCCCCCATAGACTCTTAGGGAGGGATGCTATTAGGAGGTGTGGCCTTGTTGGAGTAAGTGTGTCACTAGCAACTTGCTTTGAGGTTTCAGATGCTCAAGCCAGGTCAGTATCACTCTCTTTCTGCTGCCTTCAGATCTGGATGTAGAACTCTCAGTTACTTTCCCAGCACCATGTCTGCCTGCGTGCTGCCATGCTTCCTGCCATGAAAATGGACTAAACCTCTGAACTGTAAGCCAACCCCCAACTAAATGTTTTCCTTTATAAGAGTTGCTATGGTCATAGTGTCTCTTTATAGCAATATAAACACTAAGATAACCAGTCTAGCCTGAGAATTTCCTGTCTGTACCTCCTGAGCAGGGAGACTACAGGCCATCATGTTCACTCTCCTTTGATGTGGGTACTGAGGATCTGAAGTCTTGTCCTCACACTTGTACAGTACATGGTTTATCTACTGAGCTAAATCTCCAGTCTTTTATTTATTTTGAGACAAGATCTCATGTTGCCCAGGCTGGGCTCAAATGTGTATGTAACTAAGGATGACCTTGAACTTCTGGGTGCAGCATCAGGCTAGTTTTATGTGATACTGGACATCAAACCTAAGGTTTGTGCTTACTTGGCAATCATTCTAAAAACTGAACTATACCACCAGCCTTTAAAAAAGTATTACTTTTATTTATTTATTTAGTTTTAGTTTTTTGATATAGGATCCCACGATATAGTCATAGCTGGCCTATTGCTATACCTGGCTTGGTATTCAATAAGTAGCCCAGGCTAGGCTTGAACTTATAGCAGTCTTACCTCAACCTCCTGAGTGCTGGAGTACAGGTATGTATCACCGAGCCTGGATGTTTTATGTCTTGATATCACTGTGTAGCCAGGTGGGCTTCGAACTCTTGATTTTTTTGCAACAAACTTCCAGCATTGGAATTACAGTTGTGAGCCACCATGCTCTGTAGAATAACAATTTTTTTAAAAAATAGCCTGGGAGTATAATTTAGAGCACAAATATGCACAGAGCTCCATCTCCAATGTGAAATAAAAAGAAAGCAAAAACTTTCCTGAGCCAAAGCAGAATCATGGTCCTGTATTGTATGAATCATTGAAGTTGCCATTCAATAAACTGTTAATTGACAGAGGCCCTACAATAGATAAGCAAATGGAGGCAGAGAGGGTTATTAAAACCATAGACTGTCTTAATAAGTTCCTGATGTCAGTAAAGCAGACCTACTCCAAGTGGGAGGAAAGTGGACTGATTCATTGCAGACAGCCTGGCACCTCTGAAGGTTAATGGACACCTGTGTGAAGATTTTTTTTTCCCAGTCCCAGCTTCTCCGGTTCCCTTTATGGCCTTACAAAAGTCATTTATATTCTCTGGGACTCTTTTTTCCCCACCTGTAAATGAAGTTTCATTTAATTCTGACTTTCTTTTTTAATAGATTATAGAAAGAAGACTCTTGATTTTCATAGTGGAAAGGCTAGTCCTACAAACCAGTTTTACTGGGAGAATCCAGTATCAATGCCCTGGACACTACCATGATTTCCAGAGCTCACATGTTACTTTCAGACTGAGTTTAGTTCCCAGAAATTAATTAGACACTTTCTCTCCTCTCTCCAACCCTACTCTAATTCTTATTCCTAAAATATTATCTCATCTCGGTGGTGGTGGCATATGCCTTTAATCATAACACTCGGGAGGCAGAGCCAGGCGGATCTCTGTGAGTTCAAGGCCAGCCTGGTCTACAGAATAAGATCCAGGATAGGCACCAAAAAAAAAAAAATCTCATGCCATAAATAGGAATAACTAAATTACTTGATGTAAGGTCATTTAGTATAGTAAATTTATTAGGAAATTAATTGTACTCAATGTTAATATTGTACAAGTTATTAAAATTTCACTACTAGTAATTTTTAAGGACAGTTTTAATTAATGAGCATTTACTATTGAACATTATGATGCCCATATATAAGCTGTAATTTCTCCTTACTTAAAATACTTTTCAGTGCTTACCAATGCCTATCTTAAACTACAAGAATGTTCATATTAATAATACAAAAGTGATGGTAGATTTAGGAAAAGTCTTGTTTGGATTTGTAGAGTCAGTGTACTTTGAGACCAGTCTGGTTGCTGTTGGTGGATTATTACCACACTTACTCCCATTTTACTGTTTAGGGGTACACTCATGTAATTGCAGTTTTTAAGGCAGAGTCTGGGCTTCCGCAGCCTCTAGGCTCAAATGCCTGTCACTAATATCCCCAGTAAGGCCTGATTAAAAAAACAGAGGTTTATTCAGTGTGTTATCACATTTGATAAGAGGAAGCAATAAAGGGATTCTGTGACTCTGAGTTCATCTTTGGGATACTGATATGAGCTTTAGGTTTATACAGGGTAAGAACTGGGTAGGAGGAGCTGGCCATGATGGCGCAAGCCTGTAACCCCAGCACTCAAGAGGCAGAGGCAGAAGGGTCCAGACAAGTTGGCCTAAATAGGAGTTACAGTCAGGAAATTGAAAGGTACTTGTAATTAAAAAGTACCTGGAAAGATAGTAGTGTGCTTGATCATTGCCTTCATTCTGGTCCTGCAAGGTCATGCTGCAAAGGTTTGCTGTTATCTCACAGTTGAGATGCAAGCTGATTCTGAAATGGTTGTTTCTGCTATAGGATGTGGCTTCCCAATTATGGATAATTGTCTTCACTTGGGTGTAGTCAGCTCTGCATGTTTATCCATTTCTCAGGGGTAGTCTGGTTCCATGTCATAAAGATTTATTTACTAGTCTTGTTTTTCTAAGTGGCTCATGAGTGTGAACTAAAGTTGTGGGTGAGGGGGCAGCCACACCTGTGTTAAAGAATCTACGGAGCTGAAGGGTTACAACCTTCTGGTTTGGGAGTGTAGGAATGTTGCAGATCATTCTAGGCTCTCTTTGTCCCTTTATGGCCAATTGCTTCTCATCTCTAAGTCTGATCTAACATCCTATGACTACTGATATTAGCTGATACCTGGCTTCTGTGGGCATTTCTAGGTTAGTGTGGTCCAAAATGAGGAATGGACAGTGGATAGTGGCAAGCACAGAAAAAGGAGACACTTCCAAGGAAAGTGCTTCAGTGGCTGTGATTTTCTTTCTTTTTTTTTTCATAGCAATGTGCTTATATTTTTCATCATTTTATTTTCTAACATTGAGAATAAGTACACAAACTTAAAATCAGACCAAATAAAAAGGCACATGGAGGCAATGTTTTAGCTATTTTTTTTCATTTGTCAATAAGAAGGCAGGCAGACACCAAATTTCTATTTCAGTTGTATTTGTTAACTTCCCAGTTTAACTCACATTCTTTTCTGACATATACCCATATGAATTTGAGGTCACTTTTCTGAAAATGCACTAAAATTACTTATGCTTGCCTGTTAACTTTTTTAAATGCTGATGAAAGAACACTACAAACACCACTATTGAGGCAAAATAGGAACAAAGCTCAAGAACACCAGACAAAAACCAAGTAAGAGTAAAAATGCTCATTTTATCAATCTGTTGCTCCCATCTCCACTGTATAGCCCATAGTGGCCTGCTGGAATTGCAGACCTGCATTATCACAGCCAGCTTCTCCTCTTTCAAATATGTAAATTTAAATGTCCTCAGTGTCTGAGTTTATACTCTTCCAATGTTAAATGGAAGGCTGATATGGATGGAGTTATTGTCACCAGAGTCTAGGATGGAGGTATAAGGCAGGCTAATGTCACCACTGGGTGCTGCCCATGCACACACTCTGTTAGACCAGAGTACCCAGACTGGCCGGGCTCAGAGGCTGGCCTGGACCTTGTAGGTCATTCTTACTTTATTGGATTCTATTTTGTTCCATATTTGCTTGTTCCACTATTTTGTAATTAGGACAAGGTGAGAGGTTCATTTAGTCTAAGAATGCTTAGCCACACCTCAAATTGTCTTACTCAAATATTTTTATCCTTCTGAACATATTCCTAATTTCCACCTACAGTTATTTTAAAGATATACGGTAAATCAGCTGAAAAGACAGGTGGGGCATGGGGCTAAGGACTGCCACCACCCTTGGGCATGGCTCTGGTGAGTGAGTTGACCAATGGTGGTGGGCAGGACCATCTAGTGAGTCTTCTCCAGGAAGGCCTTGCAGCACCCGAGGCATTGCTGGAACACCACTTCGAAGTCAGAATCATTGCCATAATAGGGATCTTCAATGATGAGTTGTTTCTGTGGATCACAGCTCCCAAGTAACTCAATTTTAGCTTTGCAGTTTTTAATTTGATTACTTCTTCTATTCAAATCTCTCAGATTGCTTTCATCCATACATAGTATATAATCAAATGTGGCAAAGTCTTCTCTTGTAATCTGCCATGCAACATGATTCATGGGGATGCCATATTTTCTCATGAAGCTCTGTCCACGATAGTCAGGGGGCTTCCCCACTTCATAGGTGGATGTAGCCGTACTGTCTATCCTCCAATTATCTGGAACATTTTCATCAGTTACCAATTTTCTGAAAACTACTTCTGTAATGGGTGACCGGCAAATGTTACCGAGACACACGAACAACACTGACTTGGTCCCAACTTCTGCCATCTTTTGGTCGGCTGTGATTTTCTTATCTGGCCTGTCCCTAGTCCACATTCAGGGTTGAATGGAAGAGCTTAAAAGTTTATTTGTCCCTTTAGAGAATCTAGTATACCTTTGTTGATTGTTATGTGTCTTCACTAGTTGTTTTACTTTTTGGCTATATTTTTCTGCTGGGTATTTAAGATCATACATATTGCCCCCCCCCATGACCTTTATTTATTTATTTTTTTTCAATTGTTAAAATCAGCCAAGTTTCCTCAGGAGCTACTCTTGGGGATAGAGGAGGAGACCCTGGCTCCTGTAGTTTTCCCCTGACAGTTGTACCATCTGCTAGGATGGCTCAAGGTCTTGCTGACCATGTGACTCCCTGGAAGTACAGAGGATATATATGTATATATCCCCTACCATGTTCATCCTCCTCTTTTCAGAATGTATACTGGACCTCCATAGCCTCTTGATCAAGAGGACAGAAGACTCACTTGAGTTGCAGAATGTTTTTGTTTTTTGAGAGGTCTTCTGAAGCCCAGAAGGACTGGGTGCTTGTTGAGGATGAACATGACTTTGAGTTTCTGATACTCCTGTTTCTACTCTGGAGTGGCTAGGATTCTAAGACTGTAGCTACCACTCCAGGTTAGGTGCTGAAGACCAAACCAGGGCCCCTGGTATGCTAGAACAGCATTCTATCAACTAAGTTACATCTGTAGGATCTGTAGAATGCTTTGAAGGGTGTCAAATCACCCCCTAGGACCTAGTTGGCCTGAGAGCAGTTCCAATTTGCCTGTTCTCTTTCTAAGATGTATATAAATGTCTGTGTGTTATTTTAACTTTATTTTATGTATACAAGTGTTTTACCTTCATGTGTGACTGTGTACCATGTGAATGGGGTACCTGCAGAGGCTAGAAGAGGGTATCAAACTAAAAGATCATTGTTAGCTGAGATGTCTATACTGGGAATTGGGCCTGGCCCTCTGGAAAAGTAACCAGTGCTCTTAACCACTGAGACACCTCTTCAGCCCCACAACTTCCACTCTTTGCTGCTGCCCTTTTTGAGACAAGGTATAACACAAATTGCTAAATGGTCTTATTAATAGAAAACCCAGAGCCAGATATTGGGGTGAAAGCTGAAAGATCAGAGAAGCAGAGCAAGCCAGCCACACGTTCTTACCTCTATGAAATCTTCGATCTAAAGAGAGCGAGTTCCTGTTTCCTCATCCCTTATATACCTTTCTGTGTCCTGCCATATTACTTCCTGGGATTAAAGGCATGTGTCACCACTGCCTGGCTCTGTTTCTCTCATGTAGCCTGGTGTAGCCTTGAACTCACAGAGATCCAGATGAATCTCTGCCTCCCGAGTGATAGGATTAAAGGTGTGTGCCACCACTGCCTGACCTCTATGTCTAATTTAGTGGCTGGCTCTGTCCTCTGATTCCCAGGTGAGCTTTATTGGGGTATACAATGTATCACCATACAAGGTCCCACTATATGGCCATGATCAGCCTGAAATTTAGAGATCTACCTGCATAGTGCATTCCTGCTGAGCTCCTGGTCTGGCTTCAAAGAGTAGCACCTAGTACTAATCCTTCCTTTGTTTAGCCACACCTTTTGTTTCTCTTACCTTTTGTTTCTTTTATCAACCTATGTGAATCTTGTCTGAGAGTCAAGGATCAGAGAGTCCCCCAAGGATCAAAGGCCTATGCAAAACTTGGTTTAGGAAACCCCTGAAAACTGTGGTACCTGATAAATCAAATAATTTGCACTGGGTATTGTATCTCTGGGGGCTCCTATCAGGTTGCTTTAAAGGTATGGAAATTAACTGGCTAAACTGTAATTAGAGAGAAATAAAAATGCCCTAGGCAAAGGGATAATGCTTCAGTCCTTCGAGGCTGGACACTCCTGTAGCCATGAAAGGCTATATTCATTCTTAAGATGCCTCTGAGTCTTCCTTCCATGGAGTTGCATGAACCCACACACCTGTGCTCTGACACAGTTACAATTGGTGCCCAACATGTGGCTCAAAGAAGGAAAAGGATCTAAAGAAGGACAGAGGAGCAGGTCTTCTTAAGAACTGGAGGGAAGTGCTCTCAGGGTAAGAAGACTCCAGGATCAGCAGGGTCATGGGGATTTTAAACTCCCCATCTCAGGAGCAACAAAATGCACAGTTGCTAAATGCTTATCAAAATAAGAAGCAGTAACTGCATAATTTTTAAAGATAGAAATAAAATGGCTTCAGGGACAGGAAGTAAATAAAGGGAAAAGACCTTTCTCAATAGAGAAGAGGGAAGAAAAGGAAATAAAAGGAAATTTCCCATTAGAAAAGGGAGAAATTTTTAATAAAAAATAATACTACTAATTCCATAAATCTACCTTATGGCTCCCCTCAAGGGAAACAGTCTCACTTGGAGTTAAGGGCTCCAATCAATGACGTCTCCTTTGGAGATATTAATTAACATTCGAGGTTTCTCAATCTTACACTGTTGCCAATGTACCCAGTCAGATTCTTTGTTGGTAACCCTCATCTCACAGAACGATAGATTTATGGAATTAGTAGAATTAATCGCTTGTCCTTTAAAACCAGATGCATGAAGCATATAAAACTTATTAGGATAATCTTGGGTATTATGGACAGCCATACTTGAGAGGTTATTTTTAGGCACTGAATTCCATTTCCCATGCAAATAGGAATTCCTTATACTCCCACAGTGTAATTGTTAATCACTTTACCCTCCTCCATTGGCTGAGCAGGACCTTGGTTGTCCTAAGGACCAAGTAGCCAAGAAGATTTATTAACCACTACAGGAATATTCTTATCTCCCCAACCTACTGCTATGTTAATTGGAGGATTGGGGATATAAACCCAATAATTATGATCCATCCCTTTTACCTGCACCTTTACCATGGAAAGCATGGTGTAGCATTCAAAGGCTTGTGAGTCATGTGAAGAATCACAAACTCTTAAGCTGTCCCCAGGTGAGAGGATTAGTTGTCTGTTGCAAAGGTCTCCTGTGTCTTGACTTTAGCAGAGGCATTCCTGCATTGGCAGCATCTTGGAGATATCTTTTGCTCATGGCAGATTTTTATCAATTTCAATGAAATCCACAATTTATTACCTCCTGTGGAAACATAATCTTGTCCCTAACTTAACACTTTTCCTGGACTACTTTGATGTTAAAATATTTATAATACATGGGATGACTCGATTCAGCAATTCTTTCCATAACTCAACTTTGTTCTTGTTTTATTAGCATTTAAAAAAATTTAAAGTTAGTAGGGTATTATGTAGTCTATCTCTGGGGTCCTTATATCCCTCTTCTGTTTAACAAACATCTCTTCTAGGGTGAGGTTAGATCTCTGAACATTTGCTTAATTTTAGCACTGGTATAGGGTTCCAAAATCTCAGCTGGATCCATACCTGACAATTGACGAAGTCTTAATCTTTCCTTTACGATTAGTTTAGAAATCTAGGTTTTTAATTGTTTACTCTGTTTGTGAGCTAAGAAAATCCATTCCAAAATATAATCCTCTCTCTGCATAATGAGTCCAGTAGGGGAATGATTGAAGGTAAAATTACTAAAATACACCTCTTTGTAATGTCTAATCTATCCATATAGGCATTTTGTAATTTTTGTTCTACTAGGGCTAATTTTTTTTTAACATCAGCTATTAACTGTCTTGGACTGTTTAAATCTTGGACTGAGTCATCTTGCAAACTTTGAAACAAATTAGTTAAGTCTTGAGTAGATAATCCAATTGTAGGCTGCAACCAATTAATATCACCCAATAATTTTTGAAAATCCTTAAGAGTATGCAGTCGATCTCTCCTAATCTGTACCTTCTGTGGCTGAATTCTCAGTTTACTTAATTTATAGCCTAAATAGCTAAGAGAATCTCCTCTTTGTATTTTTTTAGGAGAAATTTGTAATCCTCAACAAGGTAAATTTTTCTGTACTACATTAAAATAGTTTTTTTTAAGGTATCTGTATCAGAAGCAGCCAATAAAATATCATCCTTATAATGATAAATAACAGACCAAAGAAATTGTTTACAAGTCATTTTCAGTGGTTGATTTACAAAATATTGACATAAAGTTGGGCTACTGACAGTGGCCCCTACTCTAAATTTAGATAGCCGAATCTTGTCCTATCTTGCCTTTGTACAACATGACTAGCACATGACCTTCCCTTATAATTTTTCCAGTTAAACATCAATTTAAACGTCCCAATTTAAACATCAATTTACGAGCTATTTCTGAAATTGTAGGAATATTAATTTGAGGTCTCCATTGTTGTAACAAATCTCTCCCCCATAAATTCATGGCTGTATCAGCCACATACATTTAATCCATTCTACACTCTGTTTTACTTGAGATAAGGTTCCAACGACCACAAATTGAATAGAGACTTCTTGTAAAGGCCAGTTAGGATCCCAGGATTCTTGTAAAATTGTAGATACATCCAGCATCAGAATCCAATAATCCTTCAATCTCAATCCCATTTAATTTTACTTTTAATTTAGGCTCTTCATCATTGATAACTGTTTGCCAAAACATCTTTTCTCCTGTATTTCCAAAGCCTCCAGTTCTACATATCAGAGCCATTTTGCATTTAAGATATGGAAGCAATAATTGAGCATTTCTATCACCAGCTTTTATTTCCATGGCTTTTTTTTTTTTTTTACATATACCATCTATAAAAGCATTAAATTCAATCTCTATAGGGTTTGAAGAGGTAACTTTAGGCAATACTCTGGAGTATTTTCATAAAATCTTAAAAAGAGGATCCTTTTTTTAGATCCCAAGTAACAGATTAATGCAACTCATCAATTATTAACAATGTAGATCAAACATTTTACATGAATTTTATTTAGTGGAAAAATAATTTTGTAACATCTTTATCAGGAAGAGATTATTTTCTAAGGGGTTTTATCCTAGTAATCGCATTATTTAATAAGCTAACAACCCAATCTGTTTCAGGTGTTACATTTCTATATAATTTAACCAAGAATTTCTAGAAAGCAACATAAAGAGCAGAGTCAAATTTTCAGTAATGATCAACAGACAAGAGCATACCTAATATATAATTTTTTTAGAGGAGGTGAATGTAAGTCCAATTTTTTATTTAGTTAGTTATGCAATAAACATTTATTGTGACTACCAAATTTATGGTGACTACCAAATGCCAGGCAGACAGTAATTGTCTGTAAAGAGTCAAGTCCAGAGACACATAAGTAAATAGAGAATCACAATGCCGTGTTCATGATATCATATGATAGAAGTGACATAAGAGGCATTGTGAAAATCTAAAACAGTCCAGGGAAGGAAAAGTAATGCTCTCTATGAGCCAGAGATGATAAAGGATCTGAAAAATGTAGGAGATACAAGAACCAAACTGTAAAATATTCTATTACTCACTGAAGAAGATAGCTGCTAGTGAATCCTGCCAAGTTCTGGACTCACCAGCTATGAGGGCATCAGTGACTGGAGAAGTCTAAACCATGATTTCTATTGGCCCAGCCTGGAGCCTAATATATAATTTAAAATTATGAATTCTGTTTCTTTAGTTTATCTACCATGAAAACCAAACATTCATCCAAACATTTATTAGACAATCAAAAGAAAAGAACATCCTCTATACAATGAATGATTAATATCTCTGGAAATTCAAACAGCATCGACTTAGCATTCTGTGTCCTGACTGCATCCGATCTTCACCAGAAGTTGAGACCGTTTAAACTTCTTTCTCCCTTGAAGGGACTACTAATAATGAGTTATTCCCACCATAAGGGAAAACAGAAAACATTTCCCATGAAGGGGGTCTTTAATATTGAGTTATTCCTGCTCTGAGGGAAAATAAAAAACATTTAAACCAAAATTAAGCAAACAGACAATAAAATTCTAAGCTCTGGGCTGCATTTCAGGTTGCAGCAGTGAGGCCACCTATTGATTCTTTTTAATTCAGATGCTGACACTCTGTGCTCACAGGCAGAAAGAGCTCAGAATTTTAGCTATCCTGAAATTTTTATGTCAGAAAGAGGCTTTTCTTCCTCTATTACTACTGGGAAGAGGCTTTTTTCTTCCCTTTATTTTCCATTTATGGGGCCTTTTAGGTTTTAGGCCTAGTTTTAATAGTTTTCCTCCTTTTACCAGGAAAATCCTTTTTTCTTGATTGAAAAATTTTCCCTTTTCTATAGGGAAAATTCCCTGTATTTCCTTTCCTTTCCTCTTCTCTTTTGGGAAGATTTCCTTTTTTATTGTATTTCTGTCTTTAAAAATTGTGCAGTTACCACTTTTTATTTTGACAAGCATTTTAGCAACTGTACATGTTGTTGCTCCTGATATGGGGACTTTAAATTCCCCATGACCCTGCTGATCCTGGAGTCTTCTTACCCTGGGAGTGCTTCCTTCCAGTTCTTAAGATGACCCACTCCTCTGCCTTTCCCGAGATCCTTTGTGCTTCTTCAAGCCACTCATTGGGGGCCAAATGTCACTCTTTGTTGAGACACGGGTGTGTGGGTTCACGCAGATCTGTGGAAAGAAGACTCAGAGACATTTTAAGAATGAATCTATCTTTTTTTTTTTTTTTTTGCACCAGGCCGAACTCCAGGAATCCAGGAGATGAGAAAGCAGAGGGATTTTGTGGGCTGGGGATGTTGAGATCATGATGGGAAAACATGCACAGATGACCAGACACACTAATGAAAACCCATGAACTGTAGGCCAATAGCTGTGGAGCCCCCATAGGACTGGACTAGGCCCTCTGGATGTGTTAGGCAGTTGTTTAGCTTAAACTGTTTGGGGGGCCCCCAGTCAGGGGGATTGGGATCTATTCCTGGTGCATGGGCAGGTCTTTTGAAGCCCAGTGCCTAAGGTGTGACACCTTGTACAGCTTTGGTATGGGGGTTTGGTGGGGGCGGGGGGACTTAAGAACTGCCTCAGCTGAGTATGCCAGGCTCTACTGACTCCCCAGGGGAGGCCTTGACTTGGGGGAGGTGGGAATGAGGGGTGGGTTGGGGGGTGGGAAGAGAAAAGAGAGGGGATCTGTGGTTGGTATGTAAAGTGAATAGAAAATTTCTTAATAATAATAATAATAATAATAATAATAATAATATTAAAAAAATAATGAATCTAGCCTTTCATGACTGCAGGGGTGTTGAGCCTCGAAGGACTGAAGCACTTTCCCTCTGCCTAGGGCATTTTTATTTCTCTCTAATTACAATTTAGTCAGTTAATTTCTATACCTTTGAAGCAACCTGAAAGGAGCTCCCAGAGATAAAATGCCAAGTGCAAATTACTTGATTTCTCAGGTACCACAGTTTTCTGGGTTTCCTGAACCAAGTTTTGCATAGGCCTTTGATCCTTGGGGGACACTCTGATCCTTGATTCTCAGACAAGATTCACATAGGTTGATAAAAGAAACAAAAGGTAAGTGAAAGAAAAGGTGTGGTTAAACAAAAGAAGGATTAGGGCTAGGTGCTACTCTTTGGAGCCATGCCAGGAGCTCTGCTGGAATGCAGCAATATGGTATGTAAACTACTTGCCTTGTAAGATTGAGGCTCAGAGTTTAGGTCCCCATAATGCAAGTAAATGCTCAGTGGGGCATGGTAGACTGCCTGTAATCCAGAGCTGGGAGGGTGGAGACAAGGATCTCTAGGGTAAACTTTCTAGCTGAACAAGGTGTATAAGCAAGCTCTGGGTTCAGCTGAAAGACCATGCATGTATGAATAAGGTAGAAAGCGATCAAGGAAGACAGCTGATGTTAACTTCAGGCCTCCGCACACTCATGAACGCATATGAATATGCATATACACATGCATAACACACACACATCAAAAAATGCAAAAAAATTAACAATGAGGGCCCTGGGTATTTAACTCAGTAGGTAGAGTGCTTGCCTAATGTAGATGAAGCCCTGTATTCCAACCCAGCACTGCATAAAACTGGATGTGGTAGTATGGTCACACACACACCTGTTATTCTAGCACTCAGGTGGTGGAGGCGGGAAGATCAGAAGTTCAAGGTCATTCTAGACTACACAGCAAATTTGAGGTAAGCCTGGGATAGAGAATTGGGCAATAAAGAAACAAATACATAAATAGCATTTAAAAAAAAAAACCAAATGGGCAAAGAAGAAAGCTGGAACTTCCCCACTTCATCCCGACCTACTAAAACCAGCTAGCTACACTAATTCAGGCTGGTCCCATTGACACAGGGTGAGAGGCACTACAGAGTATGCTGAGTAACTCTGTATTTAGTAATATAATACTTAAGCACTTATTCCTATGTGGAGAACATGTGACGCATGAAGTTGCATATAGAAGTATATGTAGCAGAGCAAGGAAGGAATGATTAGTTCCTGGAAAGTGGGCTGAAAAGTTTGTGCTAAGGTAACATAAAAGCTCCAAATATGTGCATAAGGACTGTTGAGCTGCTAAACTTGCCCTCTATGCTTTGGCCCATTTCCTCCCATAGAAGTGCACTGTCTTTAAAAACTCTGCTAAAAATCAATTATCCTGTAGCCCTTATATAAATAGGTAAAGTTAACTTAAATAATGTATTTTATTAACTCCTATAGTCTAATCAATGTATCATATTTTGAATTAAAAGGTATGGATGAGAAAAAAAAGCTCTCTGCTTCTACAGCAACTATGTGTCTTTGCTTAATTCCTTGTTTGGGCACACAAGAAACTGGAACCCCTCTGGATGTCCTCTGAACCCTAATACCAATCAATAACAGAGAGATCAGTATACCAGTGGCCTAGAGCTGCTTGCTTCAAGATATAGGTTCATAATGTAGTTGAAGAGACAAGTATCTGAGTTCTGCCTCCTGGTAGGCCCAAAGGATGTTAAAACACATTTCCCTGGGACTCCATGCCACATGATACAGCACTGTACATAGCAGAAGAATCCTAGAGTATGTGGAGTCCTAAGTAAATGTGCATTGTTGACATGTGTACAGCAATGTCCAGGATTCTAGGCCCTCTGACCCATGGGAAATTGCCAAAGCTACTACATCTCAGAAGGAATGACAAACCTTTCCTTAGGAGTCTGAGTCTGAGTACTGATTGATCAATGTATACAAAGATTACCAACTTTGGCTTCATTGCATGTGTGTTTGTAAGTCTGTCCCTTTTCTTCATTCTCTTGGAACTGTTCCAGGATCCAAGCCACACAAGATATAGAACAGTATGTCAAGAAAAAGAGTAAAATTGGAGTAACATTGTTCTAGACACTTAAAAGAGAATCAGAGCTGTGGAGTTGACTGAGCAGTTAAGAGCACTTGCTCTTCCAGAGAACCAGGGTCTGCTCTTTCTGATTTCTGTAGGCATCAGGCACATACATGATGTACATACATATATGCAGGCAGAATACTTATATACATAAATTAATAAAATAAATAAATAAATCTAAAAATAAAAAAATACCTAGGAGGACACTGCTAATCAGATTTGATGCATTGGCAGAAGTACCTCTGAACAAGGTTGCTGACACTTCTTGCTACAGGTTGTCCTTTGAAGTGGAGCCTGATGGCACAAGTCTTTAATCTCAGCACATGGGAGGCAGAGGCAGGCAGATTTTTTTGAATTCTAAGCCAGCTAGCTTTACATAGTGAGTTCTGGGCTGGGCAGGGCTACAGGTAGAGACTCTGTCAGAAAAAAAAAAAGATAAGTTATCTTTTGAAATATTACTGAAGTTTGCTGGTTTACTGACTTTCAGTACAACAAATGCTTTCCTCAAACTAGCCAGTTACCACACCACATCCAATTCCTTTCTTATAAAACACTTCAGCATTTGCCAGGACAGGTTGTGATTCCCGGCTCATCAGTGAGCCACTAAAAATCTCCTTAAAGTTGTAAAACAAATTTAGCATGTTCCTGAACCTTGGGGCATATTTTTAAGATTGCTTGAATCTGTATTTATCCAGACTGCAATCTTAATTAGCCCCAAATTAATGCAATTTTCTTTGTTCTCAACTAGGTTGATTTTATTCTAGTTCAACAAAGACACAGAACTCTCATGTCTAACCGCTTCTAAAGTGAGAGCTGGCTCCAAAGTTATTAGTAGCAAACCAAACCAAAACCAACAGCAGGCACAGAAATCAGTGCCAGAGAAGTGATGGCACAGTTGGCATGGCCAGGATAGATACCTGAGAAAGTCAGGTGCTAGGCTGGGCTCTCACAGCCATGCATGAAATATTTCTCATTAGTACTTGGATACTTGCATATAGGCTGCGGTATGGGCTAACTACAGATTGGAGTCTGTAGCAATTTCATAATTATAGGCTTTTAGATATATGTCCTTCCCAACTTATAGAGGAAGATTGAACCTAGGATTATTACACGAAATTAAATAGGATGGAGGAACAGAAGTCACTGACTTAGTCTTAGATATCCACTTCACATGTGTGTGTGTGCATTGGTGCATGCATGTATGCATGTATGTGTGTGTCAGAACAGATACATTATTTGTCAGTTGACTATCTCCCCCACATGAAAATAAGCTTCACACAGAGCAGGAACAGCTCATGGTGTTCTAGAGAACTGTAAGAAAACCATCAATAGTTGCTGAATTAGTGTACAAACAAACCACTGACTTTCTGTAACACCAGTATCTATCAATGACATTCCAAGAAAGTGTATTTCAATCTTATTTTGAAAGAAGTTTAGTTGAGGCTCATGTATTGCCTCTTATGTATAAAAACTACCTCCTAACCAGCAGAGGATGAACACTGGATAACCTTAGAGAAAATGGAGGGCGTTAGAATGGAACTGAAGGCACATATTTAGACCCTGGGTTTCTTTATAGTATTGAAAAGCAAAAAAGAAAAGAAAAAGTAAAATTGAAGAGAAAGTAGTGAAGATGTTCTTTATTAAATAAGTAAGTAGAGAGACACAAAAGCTTTATATCAGGTCCAAAAGGAACTTGGGACAAATGTCTAACTGTGGTGTCTATTAGCACATGAAAGCAATGCTGGCCTCCAGGCAACACAAGTACCTGTTACAGAGTCTACCTGGCATCCTGGCTCCTCTCAGCTCTTCTAACCCCAGCCCAGTACCCCAAACTTCTTCTTCTCCCAGGCTTCTCTTCCCCCCCGCTTCTCATGCCTGTATAACCCTGCCACTTGGCCATATGCTCTCTTGGCTCTTGGTCCTCTCTCTTTCTTGGTCCCCTGTCCCTAGCCATGGCCTGGTTCATTCTGCTGGCCATGTTCATTCTACTTTCTTTCCCTGCTCTGGACTCTATCAGATGCTTCTGGTTGTACTCTCCTCGTATCTACAATAAAAGTCTTCCCCTCAACCATACCTTGGAGTCCTCAGTTTATATACATCTGGTGCCAAAAACCCCACTTTATATACTTTATCAGTGCCAAATTCAAGAAGTTCAAATGGAGACATGCAGTGGTTCCAGCTGGTCTGGACTTTCTTTCTCCCACTCTTAGCTCACCAGAAGGTGACAGGTATGAGTCATATGTCCCTTCAAAAGCTTTCTTCCCTAATCCTTGCCTCCTTCCCACAATACCACCTTCTCAGAACTGAGCCTGTTCATGTTCCAAAGGATGTCAGAACCATGTTCAAAATAGTACAAAATATGTTCATCCATTAATTTGTTATTTTATTTCTTTATTATTATTTGAGACAGGGTCTCAGTCAGTAGGCCAGGCTGATCTTGAATTTAAGAATTTAAGAATCCACTTGCTTTAGGCTACTGATAGCTAGGGTTATGTCAATTGAATTACCCCAAATAAAAGCTGCAACTGTATTAAAAATTCTACAAGGGCAACTAATGAAACTTCATGATTCTAAATAGAGAGGGAAAAGTTACAAAACAGAGAGAAATTATCTCAGTCTATATTTAGCTCATCCCTTTGTCTGACTAACATCTTTATGACTATCAGAAATTTAAAATGAATTCTTGGCAGACCACTAGTTTCTACCACTCTAAGAAGTAAGAATGTCATTGGCTAGCTATTGAGATATAACGGTTTTACTACTTTGCTGTGACCTGCTTACTTCCAGTCCTCATCAATGCCTATAGTTTCAGGTCCCAAACAAATGGGTAACTGTGGTGCATGCTAAAGCATGAGTTGGCCACAAGGCTCACTCATGACCTGTGGCTCCTCTCATCTCTTCTGATCCCTTCCTCTCCCCTAAACCTCTCCAGCCTGGTAGCTTTGCTTCCCTTCCCCCAGCATCTGATTCCTACATAATGAGGCCATTTTGGCCATGCACTTAGTTCTTCTTTCTTGGTTCTCTTTACTCCCTTGGTTCTCTTGGTCCTCCAATGCTGATACTTGGTCCCTCCTCTTGGCCCTCTATCCTCGCTCTTCTCCTCCTCTGTCTCACATTCCCAAACCCCCATGGCTCAATTCAGTCTGAATTATTCCAGATGCCTCTGGCTGTCCTAATATCTACAATAAAATCCTTCTCTTCAACCATATCTTGGAGCAGTCATATCTTCATTTCATTCAGTAAATGCCTTTATTTATGATGTTGTTCATATTCATTTCCATAGTAGAGCATGTGTTTCATGGGTCAGGGATACTCATGTTTGACTCAAGTAAAAACTGCCTTTTTTTCCTTGAGTGAGAGCTGTATTTTATGTTGATAAACAGTATATATTTTGGCTCTTATTTCAGGGACCCTGTCTGTCTTTCCTTAATTTTCTAATTTTTTTTCAAGATAGTGTTTTTCTGTGTAGCCCTGGCTGTCCTGGAACTCTTTCTGTTGACCAGGCTGGCCTCAGACTCAGAGATCCACCGCCTCAGCCTTCTAAGTGGTAGGATTAAGGGCTTGCACCACCACTGATGGGCTGTTTTTCTTCATTTGCGGAAAAAATAGCCTCATTTTGCAGCCATGACTACCTTGAAAGTTGCTATGTAGAGCAGGCTGACCTTGAATTGACAGAGAAATGTCTGCCTTTGCCTCCCAAGTGCTGGGATTAAAGGTTTGTACAACTACATCTAACCATGAACCTTGTCTTTATTTCTAAGCTTCACAGAAGCTTCCTGGGAACCTCTGTCCCCAGCTCTCTGTGCACCATCAGGGATATCCTATCAGTGGGCAGCACTGTTCATTGCAGCCTTCAGGGGCAGAAGACATTGCAACTTCAGAAGTAGCTGGTATCCAGGCCTTGAGAGAGAATTTCTGTGTAGCTTGCAATACCCCTGATAAACCACCAGTCAGGAGTAGGGAGATAGCCAGGCAGGCTTCTGCTGCAGAAATGCTGCAGGCTTCTGCCGGGGAATCCTCTCTGATGAGGGTGCTTCTAAAGCATCTGTTGTGGGGTCTTTCAGCTGTGGCAGGTCAGGAGGATGGCACTGTTGGGAGTTCTAGAAGATCCTTGAGAATTCAGGTCATTGCAAGTATATGTAAACTCACACTGTGGCCAATCTGAGTCCCTTTGCTGGTGGGGATCCTCAAAAAGACTTGAGGTTCTGTGTCTTATGACAATAAGGCAGTATGGTCTTGGGCCACCTTCAAAGTTCAAGGGTTTTGTTTGTTGGATTGTTTTTTAATTGATCTATCTGTGCAAACAGCTAATAGTTGATTTATTATCATATCAGAACCACTTTGAGTTAGTTCAGATTGGAGCTACTTCAAGGCTGACTCCTTACCTGGCAAATATTATATTATTCTAAGTCACACAAAATGTTCTTTCTTCATTCCTTCACTGCTTTTAGTCAGGGTTCCCAGTAAGATCCCAAAGGAAGAGGCTCCTTTACTCTCTCTAGTCCCCATAGGTTTCCCTATCTTTCTCTATTGCCTCAGGGACATAATTAGTTGATTGTATATAAAAAAAAACTGGCAAAAAAATATTCTCATACTGTGACTCTTTCAAAGAGAAACATCAAATATAGTCAACAATTTATTTCAAAAATAGACAATAATCTAAACTGGTGTTGGGGACACCCCCCCACAGAAGCTTCATGGCCTGTGCTGGGGGGTGCAGTGCATTAAGAGTCAAGAATGAAATTCAAGACAGTACCATCTCTGGGCACTGAGTTGTAGCCCTCCAGAGACTGACCTTGTGGCATGCTTTTCTCACACATTTAAATATAGTAGAACTTGTGATTTGTGACCTTTACAATAAGAATGAAGGCTACTGGCTGGTAGACAGAGCTCAAGGTTAAGACCTAGAGGAAAGATCTGGTATAAGTGTAAGGATATATTCTATTGGTGGAAGATGCAAAGTATATGGTCGTCTTTCATGGGGATGTATTTTGTTCACTTCAGGATTAGGGCCTGAACAATGCTCAATGTTGCTTGGATTCTAACAGTTTCCTCGTGGAGAGGGAATAAGAGGGCATGGCGTCAATGACACAGACACTGGGAGTCTGTTGAAAGCAAATAATGAACTCCTTGACAGATTTCCCAGGGCCCAAACTGACAGTTATGTTCTCATTGACAGATTTCCCAGTTTGGGCCCTGGGAAATCTGTCAAGGGGAATGTAACTATAAGTTGGGATCCTGTCAAATCTGTCAAAGAGAATGTAGTTGTCAGGTTGGATCCCACCAAATCTGTCAAAGAGAAGGCAGCTGTCATTAAGTCATGTGCTGCTATCATCCCCTCTGCTCCACCACCACCACTGGCAGCTACCCCTCTGCCACAGTATTCTTGGTGCAATCTACCCCAATACCAGCCTGCCTCAGGTGGTGGCTACTCTTCTGTGGTGCCAGATGTCTTACAACCCTCACAGCCTGCACCACTGTCAGTCTGTAGTCCCAAAGAAGCCTTCCCAGTCAATATGGAACCAAATGACAAAGACCAGCCCTGGATTCCCACCCCCATAGCTGATCTCTCCCTCATCAGAAAGGCAGCCAATGAGTCAGGCCCAGATTCCCCCTACTTTCATCAAGACCTTGCTCAATGGTTCATGCAGTTACAAATTTATTTCAATTGGTACTATTTGCTTAAAGCTGTGTTGGAACCTGCAGTCTTTCTTAATTGGAATCAGCCTATGAGGATCAGGCAGAATCCCAGGCCCATTTGAACATCTTACTTAATATTCAGGTGACCTATGATATCCCATTACCAGCACCGTGGTGCTCATACAAGAGGTCCTAAATCAGAGGACTGAGCCTTGGTACCTGTCACATATTAGATCTCATTTGAAATTACCCGGAATATTGGCTTCAGGAAATGAGGTCACAGACACCATCATATTAACAGCCATGATGGATTTCCTAGAGCAAGCCAGGGTCCTTCACCAGCAATTTCATCTGTCTCCACAGAATTTACATAGATTTCTTCCAGAATTACCGGTTTCTCAATGTAAACATTTGTCCAGGGCATGTGCTACTTGTGCTCCTCTTGCCCCCTTAGGACCACTTCAATGTGCAGGGGTTAATCCCCGAGGCTTGTTGCCTAACACCATCTGGCAGATGGATGTCATGCATCATTCTCCCTTTGACAATCTTAAATATGTTCATGTAATAATAGATGCCTGTTCCTCCTTTGTTTATGCCCTTGCCCTTTCTGGGAGAAGGCCATCAATGTTATCAAGGCTCTTAAGACAGCTATGGCAGTTATGGGGTTACCTTGGGCACTTAAGACTGACAATGTCCTTGCTTATGTCTCTCAACAATTTAATGACTTTCTGGGGTCCTAGAAGATATACCATACCACTGTCATCCCCAACAAGGACAAGCCATTGTTGAGAAGACCAACATAGCTCTTAAGGAGCTGTTGGTGGAGACTATCTCACCAGAGACTAGGAGAGATCCTTAACTGGCCTTAAAAGAGGTCCTTTTCCATATGAACTTTCTCAGTTTTGATGATGCTCAGCTTACAAGCACTGAGCATCTCTGCCAAGGAACATGTCTCTGCCCCTGGTGAGATGGAGAGATCCTATCTCCCTCCAATGGCAGCACCAGCCTCCCTGCTAACCAGAGAAAGAGGGTATGCTTGTGTGTTTCCTCAGAGTGCCACTATGACAATATGGGTCCCAGCAAGAGATATGCACTTGGCCATAGGTCAGTCTACTTCCACCAAGGAGAAAATCACCCAGGATGGGTAATGTATATACTCCCCTTTCTTGCTCTCATTACTCCTCTAAAGGCTGAAGACTTGTGGATCCTTGCTAATCACCATTTTGTATGATGCCTTTTGAGATGAAGAACATTAGTTTAGCAGGCTGGGAGTTAGCTAAATGTATTAAGGGCTCATGGTCAGCTAAGTTTTTATACTATCAATTATAGCTAACACATGAAATTTTCCAATTAAATCAGACAAGAGCACAGGTTATGGCCTTTGACTCTTTATTTTTTGAAAAGGTTTGACATGATATAAAGAGGCTGTTGGATCCCTCCTAGATTTCAATTATGTTTTGATTGGCGGGGTGGTACTTTTGATCTTTCTCCTTTTAAGTGTCTCCTACAGCACATCCAGCAACAATAGGTGGCCACTAAGGCAAATCTACTGGGGTTAATGGCTCTTAGACATCCAACTCATAGCCCTTCACAAGAGGTTATGCATGCCTGGCTTTCTGAAATTCAAAAGGCTACTAACTGACACTTGCCACCCAGGGTGACTCCCCAGGGATGGTTGCTCTTCAAGGGCTTGTAGTAAGTTTGGTAAGCCAACCTAAGACAGGCACAGTCCAGTTGCTGAGCCACCCTGAGGCACGGTCAGGTCAACAAGGTCAAGGCAAAGAACTCCGACTCCCACTGAGTGCCCATGTAATAAAGTAAAAGGGTGGATATGCCTTTTAGGGACAGGCCTATAGGGTTGAGAAAATTGGCTCAGACCAGTTGACAAGCCATGCACATAACATACTCCTTAAGAGCCAACCTGGAGTCTGCTTGAGGGCCTAACAACACGAGCTGTCAGAGTTCCTGGTCACTGTCAGAGGTTCTGGTCACTGTCAGAGTTCCTAGTTGCTGTCAGAATTCCTGATTGTGCAGAGTCTGCCTGAGGGCCTAGAAACTGTCACTGTCAGAGTTCCTGATTGTGCCCAGCCAATGAGGGATGACTGCACAGACTGGGTGCTGGGAGGAGGGTATATAAGGCCTTCCCTGTTATTGAACAAATGAGTTAGTTATTTTCCTTCAACAGACTCCCAGTGTCTGTGTTGTTGATTCCTATTTCTCTCATGTAGCCTGGTGTGGTCTTGAACACAGAGATTCAGGTGGATCTTTGCCTCCCAAGTGATAGAATTAAAAATGTGTGCCACCACTGCCTGATCTCTATGTCTAATTTAGTGGCTGGCTCTGTCCTCCCCAGGTAAGCTTTACTGGGGTACACAATATATTACCACAGTTACCATTCAGTCATTTCTTGGAACATATCTGGGGGAGTGGGTCTAGTTTGCAAAGCCAAGCAAACTGTCTTCTGAGTGAACATTTAGTGAAAACCTTTTATTTATTACCTTGTGCCTATGTTTGATTAAGTGTGTTTATGATTAAAATCAAATCCATCATAGGAAAGCATATGTGCAGTGAATGAAGGCTTACATATAACCCAAGCCCGTCAACAAAGACAGAGAATTACCCATACTACTTCCCTTGGTAACATCATCCTGGATCCATGAAGGGAAATCTGGGCATTCTAGCATGTCTTGCATTAATCTGGCCTGTGTTTTGCCTTTGATCCAAGCCCTTGCTTCTTTACTGCTTTGCTTGAGCTTCCTCATCTTTGAACAAGATGCCTTAGATGTCTAGAGATATCAGGTCCAGACAAAACACTTTTAGAACCTTCGTCACATGCAAGAATTTTAGAAATGTGGAAACTACTTGGAATTAAAGCGAATTTATACAGGTCTCTCTCTCTCTCTCTCTCTCTCTCTCTCTCTCTCTCTCTCTCTCTC
>CABHPH010144027.1:0-16045 GCA_902168325.1 Peromyscus nudipes | reverse complement strand
CTCTCTCTCTCTCTCTCTCTCTCTCTCTCTCTCTCTCTCTCTCTCTCAATTTTGAGACTATGTAGCCCTGGTTGGCCTGACACTTTCTATATAGATCAGGATGGCCTTAAATTTGTAGCAGGCCTCTTGCGCCTGCCTCTCAAATGCTAGATATCAGTCATTGGCCTCTACACCTGGTTTAGGTATTTGTTTTGAGGATGGACACAGTGCAGGAATTAAACGGGATGTTCAAAGACCTGTGAACTTAAAACACCCACAGACACACCTGAACTAGAGAGAACAGAGAAGAGGGACACAGGGATGAACCTGTAAACACTTCAAGACAGAGGAGTATAGTTTTCAAGTTTAATATATGTTTTAATTATATCCAGTCATTCATTTGTTTACATGTATTTGTGTATAGGAGCATAAGGAGGTCAGAGGACAATTTGCAAAAGTCAGTTCTCTCCTACTATGTGGATCCTGAGGATAGAACTTGAGTGAGGGTACCCATACCCACTATGTACCCACTGAACCATATTGCCAGCTAAGGAGTAATATTTTGATGGGAAGATAAGTCATAAAAGATTTTCTCAATACAAAACAGACCAGTGTTATGATAATCAAACATTGTGGTCCTTAACTGCTTCTCAGTTTTTAAGGTTTGATCGAAGATAGACTGTGGTCCCTGGGTTCAAAGTCCATGCTTAATACTAAATAGAATTGTGGAGTCAATAGTTTCTCAGCATCCTTGTCTTGGTCTGAAAATTCTTAATTCAAGTTTTTTTTTTTGAGTCTCTGGAGAGTTTAATCAATGCTAGTAAAGAACATCATCACATGGCTAGTAGAACTATTTTCTCTCAAGTTGCAAAGCATTGTATCCTCCATGGTGCTAACACAAAGTTATGAGTTCCCTAGTATAAGGGGCATTGTTGTAGAGATCTATTGAATACATAAAGCTCCAACACACAGTATTAGCATGTCTATTTAGACTAAAGGTATTAGGTCCCATACAACTTCATCTTAAAGTTGGTGCTCCTTAGGACTCTCAATCGTGCCACCTGCATGCTTATAGGACTTCAGATTTGCCAGAGGAATGTCTGCCATGTGACTGCCATTGTTGAAATGGCCTTCATTGGAACCATACTGCTTACGGTCATTGAACTGGTTCCTGTTGGTGTCTTCTTTCCAAGCTCTCGTCAGGGTGTGCCCATTCACAAGCTTGTCTTTCTTGACCCATTCTTTCTGGGGTGCAAAGGTTGACAGAGGAGACTTTGGGTGTTGGTACAGACCCAAGCCAGGAGGCATCCAGCAATTATCAGAGTGACCCAAAACCAGACACTCTTGAGTGCACATCTCTATAGTTTCAGCTAATCCTCAGGGACCCAGAGGTCCATATCATTTCTAAAGTTTAGAACTTATAGTCAGCTTTGCTATACAATACTGGGATTTAGTGAGTGTTGTCGTTATAAAGTTGTAATACTTGTTGCTAGGGGACTAACATTCTCGGGATGAAGACCCCAAATCAGAACTGTACCTGCCTCGTTAGCGTGCATTGAGATGGGCAATTTCCAACAGCAACTTTCCTCGGGGCTTGCGTTTGTCCTAGCCAGTCAGTGAAAAACAAAAGCATTTACAATAGCCTTTCCATAGCTCTTTCAGAGAAATTTTTCTCCCACTGATTTTATTCTCACTTTGCACGTTCCTTTCCCCCCAGATACAGAGTTTCAGATATCTCAGGCTACTCTGTTCCTCTGGTATCTGCCTTTGGAGATAGGGGCTTTCTTTCTTCCCGAATCTGCCTCAAACTCTTAGCAGCTTTCACAGGTCATGCATTTTCTGGGGAGGAATTTGTCCCTTCTATTTCTTCAGATGTTGGTGTGAGTTTATCTAATGCCTGAGTTTTCATGGGTGTGTTTACCTTCTTTAGGTTGGATTTTTCCTTCTAGTGCTTTCTGTAAGGCTGGGTTTATGTATAGGTATTGATTAAATCTGGTTTTATCATGGAATATTTTGTTTACTCCGCCTATGGTGATTGAGAGTTTTGCTGGGTATAATAGTCTAGGTTGGCATCCGTGGTCTCTTGGTGTCTGCATAACATTTGTCCAGGACCTTCTAGCTTTCATAGTCTCTATTGAGAAGTCTGGTGTTATTCTGATAGGTTTGCCTTTATATGTTACTTGGTCTTTCTCCTTTGCAGCTCTTAATATTTTTTCTTTGATCTGTATGTTTAATGTTTTGATTATTATGTGGCGAGAGGACTTTCTTTTTGGGTCCAGCCTATTTGGTGTTCTGTAAGCTTCTTGTATCTTCATAGGTATTTCTTTCTTTAGGTTAGGAAAGTTTTCTTCTATGATTTTGTTGAATATATTTTCTGTGCCTTTGAGTTGGTATTCTTCTCCTTCTTCTATCCCTATTATTCTTAGGTTTGGTCTTTTTATGGTGTCCCAGATTTTTTGGAAGTTTTGTGTTACGACTTTTTTGTCTTTAGTGTTTTCTTTGACTGACAAATCTGTTTTCTCTATTGTGTCTTCAATGTCAGAGATTCTCTGTTCCATCTCTTGTATTCGGTTGGTTATACTTGTTTCTGTAGTTCCTGTTCGTTTAGTCAGGATTTCTATTTCCAGCATTCCCTCAGCTTGTGTTTTCTTTGTTGTCTCATTAATTCAAGTTTTAATCTCCACTGTAGTCAGCAGGTCTCAAGAGACCTGCTGGAGAGATACTGAGCTTTGAGGGCAGATCCTTGAGAGTGGGACAAGAGTCAGAGCCAGAGCCCTGACCTGGAGCTTCCTGCCTGCAGAACTGTGATCAAGACATTATTACGTTGTTTTAACTTTGGCACAGTGGCTGCACCTTAATCTACTGCCATTTTAGCCAGCAAATATTCGCGGTTACTGGCCTGCTTCTCTAGTGGTGGCCTGGCCACTTAGGCTGTAGCCTGGTGGGAATTTTACTCCCACAAGCACTGGCCCTGTTGCTGCTGCTAAAGGCAGCTGTAACTGAATCTCTATCCTTCTGATTATGAGTGGGACTCAAGACTCAAAGGCTGGGGTGAAAACCTGCCAGCTCAGAGAGGCTGAGGAGCAACTAACTAACCCTCTCTCATTACAAGACCCTTGTATCTGCTCTGCCAAACCAGAAATACCTGAAGCACTCCAAAACCCACCCTACTACCTCCTGCATCTCTCTATCTCTCCCGGTGGCCCCTTGAGGCTCTATGATTGATTACTTTCTGTCAACTAGTTGCTAACTCAGCCTCGTGAGTCAAGGTTAGTTTTATTTAATTAATACAAATGCAAACTCAGTGTGATCTAATATCCCCCAACATTTCTCCCCTTTTGTCTAAAAAGAATTGAAAGTTTTAATTCTAACACAATAAAACTATATACAGCCGGGCAGTGGTGGCACACGCCTTTAATCCCAGCACTCGGGAGGCAGAGCCAGGCGGATCTCTGTGAGTTCGAGGCCAGCCTGGGCTACCAAGTGAGTTCCAGGAAAGGCGCAAAGCTACACAGAGAAACCCTGTCTGGAAAAACCAAAAAAAAAAAAAAAAAAACAAACCAAAAAAAAACTATATACAAGAAGAACAATTATCAGGTATTTTCTACATAAAAAGGAAAGATTTTGACATTAATACAATAAAGCTATATACAATAAGAACAATTATCAAGTAAGTATTACACTCACATTGTTCAGTCTATCTGTATTTTGCAAATTTAGAGTAACTACTTTATTACCTATCCTCTCTTGGTGAGTCCAAAATTTTGTACCTAATTCACTTTCTATCCTAATTTGCATTACCAACCCAAAACTATCTTCTTAGACTTCAAAACATTTTTCTCAGAAAAACAATTTAAGTTTTTATGTCTCTCAACCTTATATACTTTATGCCAAATACTGTGGGATGTCTTTCTGTATGCTGTGAATATGTGTGGCTCCCATTGGATAATAAAGAAAGCTGTTTTGGTCTATAGTAAGAAAGCTTGGGCTGGAGAGATGGCTCAGTGGTTAAGAGTACTGACTGCTCTTCCAAAGGTCCTGCGTTTGATACCCAGCAACCACATGGTGGCTCACAACCATCTGTAATGAGATCTGGTGCCCTCTTCTGGCCTGCAGCCATATGTGCAGACAGAACACTGCATACATAGTAAATAAATCTTTAAAAAAAAAAAGAAGGAAAGAAAGAAAGAAAGCTTATAGCAAGGCATGAAATCCAAACTGAGATACAGAGAGAAGAAGGGCAGAGTCAGGAGAGACAACAATCCAGCAGAGTCAAGATTTGCCAAAGGAGCTACAAGATGCCAGCAGACCAGTAATGCCATGACCATGTGGCAACATATAGATTAATATGAATGGGTTAACTTAAGATGAAAGAGTTAGCTAGCCCGAAGCTTAAGCCATAGGCCATAAGTTTGTGGTTAATATAAACCTATGAGTGATTATTTTATAAGTGTCTGCAGGACCACAGGTGGGAGAAATTCTTCCGGGCAATCCAGATGGGACTGGAGAAATTACTGACTACACTGCTCTATTATATATCCTATCTTAGTGAGTACAAAATTTTGTACTTAATTCACTTCCTATCCTAACTTGCATTACCAACCCAAAACTAACTCCTTAGACCTCAAAATATTTACTTAGAGCAATTTAAGTTTTTATGTCTCTCCACCTTATACACTTTATACCTCTTTTGTGAGTTTCTTTTCTAAATTTGGTAACAAGGAAAACTATAACTATCTAGTCTTCAACCTCATCAGAGACCCAAGAAGGATATAATATTACTGGAGCAAACAGGAAGTACAGAACAAGCAACTTCCAAACCTGTTGAAATTACAGAAGCAGCTGATTGCCTGGATAGTCACCCATATTTCCTCTGCACCATTGGGGCATTTGTCTTTGGCCTACAGATCTAGAATATCTGGCAGACTTTTTGTGAAGAAGGAATTTTGAAGGACTGTCCCACCTTGTTTTGGCAAAGTTCAGCAGTCTTTTTTCTTTGTGTCGTGTTTGTCCAGTTTGTAGAGTATACTGTCAACAATCAAGGCAAGGGCAGTTTCTTGCCCGAATGGCTGGTTTTGTTACATTGGAAGCAAACTCCATATGGAGGTTCTTTGATGCCCATCATCCTTTTCTGAATTAAATTGATGCTTCCAGGAGCAGACATGTCTCACTGTCATGAAAAGCCTTATTTTATTAAAACATTTAAAATACCATATTCTGTAGGTCTTTGAAGTGTTTGAAGACCATCCAGCTATTTAAAATATATCTGTTTGACCTTGAAAACATACTGATCATGACTATAAGTTTGATTGTTATATAGATGACTAATTACTAATCTATCTTTCTTTATTTTCCTAAATAGTTTTCAAGCACTAAAACTTTACATTACATTTTTAAATGAGCTGCATAGGTACAATACCTTAAATAACTAAAAACATATATACAGTATAACAAAAATAACCTTAAATTTGTATCGATATACAAAAATCCATACCAATGTAAAATATTTGATATTAGTGGTTAGTCACAAGTAGACTCAACAATTCACACTTTTATCCCATCATTTCTGTAGTATATTCCCCCTTTTCCCTTCAAAAAGAGATCCCTGAATCTAACCTTCTTTGTTCAGCTTTTTTCCTGACCATAACCAGTAATAACTTGTAACCAACCCCCAAACAATGATAAACATCCATAATCCATTGAACAATAAAAAACCACCTACCTCACCTTTTGGGAATGTGTGTGTCACATTCTCTAGACTGCTTCCTGTTGTTTGGGGGCAATGACATCTTTAGAGGATCCTGAGAAAATAGGGATAATGATCAAGTCCTGGGAAAGCTAACTGTATCATTTGTTGTACAGTTTCTGTGTAATAGGAAAATGTAGAGCTTATCTGAAGTCTTGGCTGGGTAGTCTGTAAGGCTGGATCATCTCAATTGGTAGCTTTGAAGTTGTTCTGGATGTAGACTTTTGAGGAAATTGCAACAGAGGCATTCTGAGAGGCTAGATCATCTGGGATCCTTATCTTTATTGATGTTTGATCCTCTATTTCTTTTTGAAAACATACAAACTTTTAAAGGTAACACACACACACGTATATATATTTGTATTAACACAAGTATGGAATGTGCAGTTAAAGATGATTTTTTTGTTCAATGCTTGAGCAGGTAAAAGTCATCCGTTAACTTTATAAGTCTATTTGTACTGTATAACCAAACCTCTATCCATGCCATATGAAAGGATAACATGTAATAATAAGTCATGAGGACTCTAGCCAACAAGATCTATCATATCTCATCCAGTCTCAGAACTGTTCCCATGTCAAGGGATCAGCTTATACATCACCTGTCCTGTAGTCTTTCTTGGCTTTTTCTCTCAGTCGGCCTACAGTCAAGATCTTCAGGAGGCCTCTCCCAGTCAAATCTGATCTTTATTAATTTTGAAAAGAACTATAATTTTTTGTTTCCTATGGAAATAAAGGCATAACTTGTCCCTTAACACAACATATTTTCTGACTTCCATTTTGAAGTTAAGACTCTTAAAATATGTAGGTTGGTTTGATTTAGCAGTTTTCATAATCCAATGTCTCTCAGCAGCTATTGTTTTTTGCACATTAGCATTTAAAAAATTCAAAGCCAGCAAAGCACCTTACAGGATCCAGACACCCTGTGTGTTTCCCATCTTTATGCGGCTTATTCTTTTTATATTACTTTATTCTTTCTTTAAATATTTTTAAACTATTTACTTTTTCTATGACTGTCTATACTCATTTTCTACTGTATTTATTTTACAGTTTTCTCTGTCTGGACTGCTTACTGCATGCCTTCAGCCGTCTCTGATTGTATAAGTCAAGCCTTAAACCTGCCATGTGGCTCCATCCATGTGTACTGGCTAGTTCAATAGCTACACAATGGCTGGGAGCCTTGTCTCTATACACAGTGACCCACTTGAGAAACTATAGCACTAGGAAGCCAAGTCTGGCTTCTTGTTTGTGTGTTTGAAACTTTTAAAAAAGCTTTCTTAGGTCCTATGTGGAAATATGTCTCCCTCATTGGGTGCCATATGTAATATGCTTCAGCGCTTTTCTTTGGGCCTCCAGCCCACAAATAATGACAGGGAGACTTATTAATTTTGAGAGCTTGGCCTATAGCTTAGGGTTGTTCTTAACTAGCTCTAATAACTTAAATTAACCCATTTATATTAGTCTATGTTCTATCACAAGATGTTACTTCTCTTCCATCTTGTACCTACTGTTTCCTCTCCATGTCTCCTGGCATCCTGTGTGCCTAGATTCCTCCTCTTTTTCCATTCTCTTCTGGGAAATGCTGCCTATACCTCCTATTTAACTAGCTATTGGACATTTGACTTTTTATTACAGCAATCACAGCAAATACATCTCCACATAGTGTACAAATAATCCACAACACTCTTGTTTACCAGTTCTCAGGCTAAGGTAGTGCTTAATGCAACCCTGGGGGACTAAGACAGCCCAAAGTTCATTGGGAAGCTGCAAGTCTAGAATATTGGCTAAAGCTGGCTAAGTGTTGGTGAGTGCAACATAAGCAATTTACAGGCATAATCCCATCCATAAAACAACCCTAGGAGACAGGTAACATACCTATTTTTACAGGTAAGAAAGCTGAAACCTAGATAGCAGGGTAGCCTGGAAATCACAGTAATTGGTTTACATGTGCTTTGGCATAAGGCAAGTGAAGCCACTTGTTTCATGATGCTGAGATACCTTAGTTACACGGTTAGTGCCACATATCATTCCTACCTACTCTGTTCCTACTGTGTTGAAAACTGCCAGAAACCCAACTTAACATTTTAATTTGTTTTTGTTTTTGTTTTTTGTTTTTAAGAACAGGGTCTTTCAATGTAGCCCTGGCTATCATGGAACTCATTTTATAGACCTAGACCATGCTAACCTTGAACTCAGAGATCAACCTGCTTTTACCTCATGAGTGCTGGGATTAAAGGTCACACCACCACTACCCAACATAAATCAAATTTTAAAAGCATTTATTTTTATCTTATGTATATGCATGCTTTGCCTTCATGTATGTGTATACACTATGGTGTGTCTGGTGCCCAAGGAACCATAAGAGGGAGTTGAATCCCCTGGAGCTGGATTTAAGGACAATTGTGAACTGAGAGTTGGGAACTAAACCAGAGTCTTCTATAAGAGTATCCAGTGCTTGCAACCTCTGAGTCATTTCTCCAGCCCAACATTTAAATTTTAATCCATATGGATACTATTGAACATATTAAATGTGACAAATGTAGCTGATTAAATGTCCTCAGAAAGAGTTATGGCCTTGTCCATCATCTGGAGAGTGTTTGCTTAGCACGTATGAGGTCCTGGGTTCAATGTATAGCATGCATCACAAAAGGAAACATTAAAACAATACAAATAAAGCTTTAGGGTTGGAAGTACAGTGTGGAGAAGAGTTTCTTAATATGTGTAAAGCCTTGGATTCCATGGCCAGAATAATAACAAAATTTCTCCAGTGGAATCTAAAATACAGGAGACCAAATGGAGAGCTGATGAATTTGGCTCCAGGACAGAAGGCGCACAAACAGAATACAGTAGTATATTGCTTAGAACTAATTGGGACCAAATTAATCCCATTTCTACACCAACCCCTGCTGTAATAAGATGTTTTTCTTTCTTTTTGAGACAGTGGCTCATGGGGCCCAGGCTAGCCTAGAATGTGTAAATAACCTAAAGGTGACCTGGAATTTCTGCTTTTCTCCCTGTCTTCCAAGAACTGGGTTTATAGGCTCCCGGTTTAAGAAACCTTCAATTTTATCTTTATCTAGACTACGGATGCTTGTTGAGCCTTCCTAAGGATTTGGAAATGATGGCTGTTAGGTCCCAAAAGAAACTCAGGACAAATGGCTAACTGAGGTAAGTATTAGCATACCAAAGAGATGCTGGCCTCTAGGCTCACTCAGTATCTGTGACTCCTCTCTGCTATTCTCACCCCCAACCCCAAACCTCTCCAGTCCAGGGGTTTCTCTTCCCTTCTCACAGCTTCTGATTCCTAGAAAAATCTGTCATTTTGGTCATGCTCTCAAGGTTCCTTCTCTCTTGGCTCCTCTTGTTGTTCTGTTGGTTCACTCTTTGTTCTCTTGGTCCTCAGCTCTGGGGTCTTGGTCTCTCCTCTTGACCCTCTCTCCTCTCCCTCCTTCTCCCCTCTCAGGCCCACTCCACTGTCAGCTGTATTCTTCCTCATATCTACAACAAAAACCTTCTCCTCAACCATACCTTGAAGCTTTCATGTCCTCATTATGTGATGCAAGAGATCCACTGCCACCTTGTGGCACACACTGCAAATTCAGGGATAGGACTGAAAGAAACAAAGGTGGAAAGGGTGAGGCAGGGCAGCTAAGGATGACCTTGAACTCCTGATCCTCCTGTTTACACCTCCTGAGTGGATTGTTTTTCCTGTATGTGTGTTTAGTTTACGGGTAATATTCTTTTAATTCTTTATGTATGCTAACTCTAAAAATTAAGTTAAAAATTTAATTTTACACAATGGTGGTTGCTTAATGCTTTTATTTTATTTAATAATTTTTACATCTTTTATTTACTTTTGTGTGTGTTTGCAGGTACACATGTATGTGGCTGCCAATGGAGCCCTGGGAACAACCTCAGGTTTCATTCCTCTGGTGCCATCCACCTTTTTTGATACAGGGTCTCTCACTGGTCTAGAACTCACCAAGTGGGCTGGGCTGGCTCGTTGGTGAATCTGGGGATCTGTCTGTCTGTGCCTCTTTAGCACTGGGGTGGTTAGCACTGGATGCCACACCTGCACCTGGCTTTTATTATTATTAGCACATCTGAATGTTTTTAAATATGGATTCTGATACTCAAACTCAAGTCTTTGTGCTTTCAACATAAACACTTTACTGACTGAGTTACCTTAATGGGTTCCAAAGTGGCCATGTTTATAGGAAGTTACTCAAGCAGATTCAATGGAGACAACCTGTTTTTCAAATGTGTTTAAGTGTTTACTTGCATATATGTATGTATGTGTACTACATGTATGCCTAGAAGAAAGCATCAGATGTTCTGGATGAACTGGACTATAGATGATTGTGAGCTGCTATATTTTTGCTGGGTATTGAACCGAGGTTAATTTCAGGAGCAGGAAGTGCTCTTAACCACTGAGTCATCACAGAACAAATTTTTAACACACTAAACAGCTGAGAATCATTAGTGACTATAATTTTGATCATTTTTAAGAAGCAAAGATATGTTTTTGTTTTACCAATCTGGAATGGACCGCATGGAGTGATCATTGAGCTTGACAAAGTTCCAGCATTTCAACATTGAAGACCTCACTTTTCCAGAACCTTTTTGTTTTCATTTTTATTGATTCTCAATGTTAATGCCTTTCCCTTTGGGAAATTTTGTGTGGGCTTTGGAAAAGGATAAAAAAAATGTGTACAGCAATAGCCTCTCTAAACAAAATATTCTTTGGAAAAAAATCCCTGCCCCCTCAGAACCAGAAGTTCCAATGTACCCTTCTAATTACACCAAGAACAGGAAAGTTAGAGATTTACAAAACACACTTGATCCCAAGGATGAAATGCCTACAATTTAGATTCAGAGCCTGGGCCATTAAGGGCAAGAGTTCATTCTCTGTAATAAATACAGAGAAATCAGAAATGTACAATATAATGGGAAAAGAATAAGGCATCAGGACCTTCCCTTTTGGGAGCATTATGAGGGGAACAGGCCCATATGGTAAGATTAAGAAAATTGTAATATAGTGTCTGCTCTCCAGAAGTTCTTTCCCCAAAGTCAGGCATTTGGATAAGGGTCTCCATTCCCTTAAGGGCTTGAGGAAAGTTCTTGCTTGATAAAGCAGTCATTCTCATCTCTAGCAAGAGGAATTTAAGGCTCTTCCATTAACATATGACTCGTACCTATTGTCAAGGTCATTTCTAGATTCCTCAACCCTTAATCTTAAACCATATCTCAGCTCACATGTCTCTTGTCTCCAGTTTAACCCTATGTGTAACTATAGAGTATAAAAGGTGTAGTATTTTTTTTAAATAAATGCCTGCTGGCAGCCATCCTGATTCACCCTCAGATCCTGTGTCTTCCCCTCCCCAATCCAACCCCCTACAGCAACTTCACACATCCTCTTTGGACCTGAACACTCCCCCCTGCCAAAGCAGGTCTTTGGCACTAATCATTTAGAATACACAATAGGCGTTAGATGGAGGCAGGGGTGATGAAGTTGCACTTTAGAGTACTAGAAATAACAGTACTGGATTAATTGTATTCTTTATAGAATTAAGCTATGAGGTGGTACTCAAATTACTAATTACTACCACTTTTATTAATGTAGTACATGTTTGCATTCAGGATTTCAGAGTCTTATAGCCTTATCCCAAATTCCATTCCTGTCTATAGCACTGTTAGCTTAGTTAACAGTGTTTAGTGATCTTGTCTCTACATAATCATGTTTCTACCATGGTACTGGAGATTAAGATTTAAGGCCTTGATCACATCAAGCAAGTGCTCCATGCCTGCACTCCATCCCAGCTCTTTGCTGCCCTTTGAAAAGTCAGCTGTTACTCACAAGTTCTTCACTTATTTTTTTAATCATTACTTCTTCACTTGTTTTTTTCTTTTTCTTTTATTTGAACCAGTTGTTAGGATTCTGTACATGTGCAGCTCGGGTTCTTTTCTGGAGCCTTATTACATCATCAACGGGCGACTGCGTTCCAGCCTTAAAGCCGGACATGCACCTCCACGCTCTCTCTGTGCCTTTCTGTTTCCTCTCTGCCAGGCCTTCCTTCTCCATCCTATCCCCTCTTCTTTTTAATAAAGCCCATTCTAACTCTGGTAGCCATGGCTCATGACTCTTGCGCTGAACAACCAGTGCCGTCTATCCTTTCAACCGTATCTTACCATGTTGTTCAGGCTGTCCTGGAATCCATAATCCTCCTATCTCTGCTTTCTGATACTGGAATTACAGTGTATGCTAGCAGGCTTAGTTTATTTATTGTTTTACCTTCTAATTGTGAAAAAATGAAGTTCTGCTGTTATCTGCCTTGAGCTTCATTTCTTCCCACTTTACATTTGTGGCTTTGACTTAGGAAGCAGTATTACCAGCAAGTTTGCAGCAAAAGTTGGTTTCCTGGTAGCTGTACTTCCTGTCCCCAGCGCGAAGGTTGTCCTGAGGCCTCCTTTCCAGCAACCCAGGTGACCTATGCTTCTGGCAGGAAGGATGGTGTCTTCTTCCTAGGGCACCTGGTTCCATGTGTTCTTCCTTCTCCTGAGACAACTTCTTGCCCTGCACCCTGTAGATTCTATCCTATGTAGGCCCTCTTCCAAAGCCTCCTCAACTGCCTTGCGTAGGCAGCCCTGTTTTCCTCCTTTGGCTTATTCACTAAATCTCTGCCATTGTGCCTACTGAGTGATTAATTAATGGCAAAATGCGTCATTTAAAATTTTCCATTCTTTCATCTTCTAATCTAGAAGTGGAAGAAATAGCACTAACAGCTGAAACAAAACCTGGGGTCTTGCATGCTTGGCAAAGGTCTTATAACCTACTTCCCCAAACCAAGTGAACACAGGCAGCAACATTAGCGCTCACCTGCAGTTGAATAAAGTATCTTAGAACCCCATGGTACTGTTATGCCCAGATCGTAGGGACTCCCAAAAGACCACCACGGAGACTGAATCCCATATGTAAAAATGAAGAGTCTTTGTTATCTTCAAGTTCTGGGCTGGGTTTCTGTCTGTCTGACACAGTGGTGAGAGCAGAGAGCCTGATCCCAGGCAGGGTAGGGTTTCTATCATAGCAGAGGTTGCGGTGAGGGGATTTCCAGGGTTCAGGACCCTGACTGACTGACATTTGTCTAGGGGTATAGGGAGGGAATGTTTGGAATGTCAGGTATTTACCCTGAGATGAAAGTGCCTCCTGGGCAGGGTCAGGTCATGGCTTCTGGATCTGAGTGTTGCCTGCCAGTAAGCCTGTCACAGAAGCTATGTCTGGTCCTGTAAGCCTGTCATGGCAGCTGTGTGGTCAAGCTGTTTTGGACCCCCCTACATCAGCACTTCTGAACATTCACTCTTACCTGCTATACTGTGGTAAATGCCTGGTCTGACTTATCCAACTCTTGACAGGTCAAATGTGGTGGTAATACGACTATAATTCCAGCTCTTAGAACAGCAGTTCTCAACATGTGGATTGAGACCCATTGGTGGTGTGGAGTGTTCAATGACCCTTTTATGGTGTGTGTGGGGGTGTTGCATTTCAGATACCCTGAATATCAGGTATTTACATTGCAATTCATAACAGTAGCAAACTTTATAAAGTAGCAACAAAAACAATTTTATGGTTGGGGTCAGCACAACATGAGGAACTGTATTAAAGGGTTGCAGCATTAGGAAGGTTGAGAGCCATTGTCTTAGGAGGTAGAGACAGGAGGATTCAGAATTCAAAGTTATCTTACATAGTGAGTTTAATGAGACCCTGTTTCAAAAGGATAAAATGACAAATATCAATTAACAAAAGATATCCCACATGAGACACATAATACCCACAATATATGAGTGGCAGCACACTAGCACCCTTGCTTACAAAAAACTGGTCAGTAAACAGATTCCCTGCTGTTTATTTTTGTCTGTTTGGTGTTAGTTTTTGTCTCAGAAAAGTGTTGGCTCACTCTGAATTGTTCAACCTTGGGGAGTGAATGAAGCTCAATGAATATTATTGTTACAATCACGTCTCAGGAAAGTTTTTTTCCCCCAAACCATATTTAAAGGTGTTTTCACTACTTAGTAGTAATATGTCAGTAAAGGAACTCTTTTTTTTTGAGATTTAAAAGGACTGTTTATTATTATTATTATTATTATTATTATTTTTTTTTGGTTTTTCAAGACAAGGTTTCTCTGTGTAGCTTTGGAGCCTGTCCTGGAATTCACTCTGTAGCTCAGGCTGGCCTCGAACTCACAGAGATCCGCCTGCCTCTACCTCCCAAGTGCTGGGATTAAAGGTGTGTGCCACCACCGCCCGGCTATTTTTACTTTTAATCCACTTGCCATTCCTTAGGATTTAGTGATTTGATTTTTTTCTCTCTTTTTTTTAATTAAGAGATTTTCTATTCATTTTACATATCAATCACAGATTCCCCTGTCCTCCCTTCTTCAACTCCCCAGCCTTTCTCCACAACCCACCCCCCATTCCCACCTCTTCCAAGGCAAGATTTCCCATGGGGAGTCAGCAGAGGCTGGTACATTCAGTTGAGGCAGGTCCAAGCCCTTATCCCCCGCACCAAGGCTGCACAGAGTGTCTCACCATAGGCACTAGGTTCCAAAAAACCAGCTCATGCACTAGGGACAGGTCCCAGTCCAACTGTCTGTGGGGCCCCCAGACAGTTCAAGCTAAACAGCTGTCTCGCTTATCCAGAGGGCCTAGTCCAGTCCCATGGGGCTCCTCAGCTATTGGTCCACAGTTCGAGTGTTTTCACTAGTTTGGCTAGTTGTTTCTGTACTTTTTCCAATCATGGTCTTGATATCCCTTGCTCATAGAATCCCTCCTCTCTCTCGTCGACTGGACTCCTGGAGCTCTGCCTGGGTCCCGGCTGTGGATCTCTGCATCTGCTTCCATCAGTCACTGGATGAGAGTTCTATCATGACAGTTAGGGTATTCAGCCATCTGATCACCAGAATAGGCCAGCTCAGGAACCCTCTCAACCATTGTCAGTAGTCTATGGTGGAGCCACCTTTGTAGATTCCTGGGGACCTCCCTAGCACTCTGCTTCCTTCTCCCAATCCCATGGTGTCTTCATTTATCATGGTATCTCTTTCCTTGCTCTCCCACTCTGTTCCTGATCCAGCTTGAACCTTCCACTCCTCTAAGCTCTCATCCTCTGTCCCTTGGCCTCCATTACCCTCCCTTACCCCCAGTTTGCTCATGTAGATCTCATCCATGTCTCCATCACTAGGCAATCCCTATGTCTTTCCAAGGGTCCTCCTTGCTAGCTAGCCTCCCTGGAACTGTGGGATGCAGTCTGGTTATCCTTTGTCTTACATCTAGTATTCACTTTTGAGTGAGTATATACCACGTTTGTCCTTCTGAGTCTGGGTTACCTCACTCAGGATAATATTTTCTAGTTCCATCCATTTGCCTGCAAACCTCATGATATCACTGTTTTTCTCTGTTGAGTAGTAGTTCATTGTGTATATGTGCCACATTTTCTTTATCCATTCTTTGGTTGAGGGGCATCTAGGTTGTTTCCAGGTTCTGGCTATTACAAATAATGCTGCTATGAACATAGTTGAGCATGTGTCCTTGTGGTATGATTGAGCATTCCTTGGGTATATGCCCAAGAGGGATATAGCTGGGTCTTGAGGAAGATTGATTCCCAATTTTTCTGAGAAACCGTCATACTGATTTCCAAAGTGGCTATATAAGTTTGCATTCCCACCAACAGTGGAGGAGCATTCACCTTGCTCCACATCCTCTCCAACATAAGCTGTCTTCAGTGTTTTTTATTATAGCCGTTCTGACAGGTGTAAGATGGTATCTCAGAGTCGTTTTGATTTGCATTTCCCTGATGACTAAGGATGTTGAGCAATTCCTTAAATTCCTTTCATCCATTTGAGCTTCCTCTGTTGAGAATTCTCTGTTTAGTTCTATAGCCCATTTTCTAATTGGACTGTTAGATATTTTGATGTCTAGTTTCTTGAGTTCTTTATATATTCTGGATATCATCCCTCTGTCAGATGTGGGGTTGGTGAAGATCTTTTTCCATTCTGTAGGCTGATGTTTTGTCTTATTGACCAAGTCCTTTGCCCTGCAATAGTTTCTCAATTTCAAAAGGTCCCATTTATTAATTGTTGTTCTCAGTGTCTGTGCTACTGGTGTTATATTTAGGAAGTGATCTCCGGTGCCAATGCATTCAAGATTACTTCCTACTTTCTCTTCTATCAGGTTCAGAGTAACTGAATCTATGTTGAGGTGTTGATCCACTTGGACTTAAGTTTTGTGCACGGTGACAGATATGGATCTATTTGCAATCTTCTACACGTTGA
>CABHPH010144026.1:9298-34099 GCA_902168325.1 Peromyscus nudipes | reverse complement strand
CACAATATTAAACAGAGGTTAGGCAGTGGTAGCACACGCCTTTAATCTAGCATTCCAGAGACAGAAATCCCTCTGGATCTCTGTGAGTTCAAGGCCACATTGGAAACGGCCAGGCATGGTGAACCACACCTTTAATCCCAGGGAGTGGTGGTAGAAAGCAGAAAGGTATATAAAGCGTGAGGACCAGAAACTAGAAGCATTTGGCCTGGGTAAGCATTTTGGCCTGGTTAAACATTTGGCCTGGTTGAGCTTTCAGGCTTCAGCTGAGACCCATTCTGGATGAGGACTCAGAGGCCTCCAGTCTGAGGAAACGAGACCAGCTGAGGATCCAGCGAGGTGAGGTAGCTGTGGCTGGTTCTGTCTCTCTGACCTTCCAGTGTTCACCCCAATACCTGGCCTCAGGTTTGATTTTATTAATAAGAACTTTTAAGATTCATGCTACATCGTATCAACAGAATTATATCTCCATCAGAACTGGGTGTAGTGGCCAACACTTGTAATCCCTGTTGAGATGGGTGGGGCAAGAGTTCAGCCTGAGTTACATGGTAAGAACTTGTTCTAAAAACTCTCTATCCCCTTACCCTCTATATTTGTAAGTGTATATTATATACACACACACACACATACACACAGCCTTACAGAGATATAGACATAGATATAGATCTACTGCCTTCAAGAGTACAATAATAACCATGTCTTACTTCTCTTTATATGTCTGTGGAATCTCTATGTATCATTAACTGATATATGAACTGGTAAATTGTATGTCCTCATGTATTTTTGGTTCAACACATGACATGGATTAAGGTCAGTTACCTACTACAATACAGGTATTTAAATAACCAGAGCAGTTCTGCCCACTACTGTCTTCTTGCAAGTGAGGTTCTCATTCAGCATATCAACTTTACAAAGTGCACATTCAATTCAACAAATATAATTGTATAGTAAATTATGGAGAGTGGTTATAAACCCTCCTTGACATGTAATAGTAATTATTTAATAGCAAATTGTGCCTCCTGCTTTGAATTTTTCAACCAAACATCTTTGTTTCTTTCTATAGTCTTTTCAGTGTCTAGTCTTACTTCTCCTCTAAATTACACATTTAAATCCCACTAATTGCTGCCAGGAACTTTCTTTCATACTTGCCATGGTCCTCAGTGCCTAAAGTCACTGCCTTAGTTTAGGCTTTTTCCACCTCAAATAGATCAGGAAGTGTTTCGTTGACATTTATTCTTCTCACATTATTGTTCCTGATCCACTGTATTTTCCATACCACTAGATAGAAACTGAATTGTGCTTATGTGGCCCTTAGGATGACCTTAGAGCTGTTGGATGATTATACTGGTGTCTATGTCCATCTGAGACATGATATTGCTGGATTTATACCAGTCAATATACAATCATGACATCTTGGTCTAATATAGGAATATTGGAGTGCCTTTGAGAATGAAAGGGTCTTCCTTGGGAAGCTAGGGTTCCAGAAAACTTGATGGCCACCAAAGCTGCCTTGAGACAGTGGCATTCAGGTTATTATCTCACAAATTTGAGGAATCAACTTCACAGACTACTGACAGTTGAATTTTAGAGAAAAATTTATTTTGGATTCATAGAAGGGGAGAAGAGGGGTCCTGTATAGTACAAGGGGTTCACAGAAAATTACAAATCATCAATCTGACCTACTAGTCTGAAAGTGTTGTAAAGTACTTATGGCAGAAACTGGATGATGTATGGTGAATGACATGAGTCAGTTGACCTAACCATGAGGTATCCAGATGCTTCTTCTCAGTTCCAGTCCAAAATCAGGAAACAGAGCTCTCTCCCAGCATTCCTAGCCTCCAGAGTAAGGACTGCCTTGTCATTCCGACTAGGGTCCCTGCCTTACTTGACTGTCTTTTATCTCCTGTTCTCACTAGTTCTTTATTATTTGTCAACAAAGCTCTATGGAATCTGTAGCTTCCCTCAGTCTTGGTCACCATCCCAAATTCTCTGTCTTCTACTACTCTCTTTATACTCACAATGCTCCATCATAACTGCCTTTATCAGCCCTTTTGCAGACCAGTTATGCCTCTCCATATCTCTCTAATATTGACATAGCTCACTTCTTCATTATCTGCTGATCTTTGCTGAAATGCCACCCTACCACAAGACCATTTCAGATGATTATGTGTTAAAAAGCTTGTTCTCCTCATCTCTTTACACTGTATTTACCTTTCTTATTTTTAGATGTTATCCACACCCAATGTATTATGTCTATCATTTATTCACTGCTTCTTCCTATTAGAATGAGAATTATGAGGTAGATGTTGTTGCCTTGTGTAGACTGCTGTATTTCTGGCACATGTGATCACACAGTGGTTCAACTACACTTGTTTATTTAGTAATTAATTATCTAATTAATGGATTGATGGGTTGACATTTGTACTGGTTAGGTTTTTTTGTTTGCTTGTTTGTTTGTATTTTTGTCAGCTAGAATCATCTGGGAAGAGGAAACCATAATTGAGAAAATACCTCCATCATATTGGCCAGTAGACAATCCCATGGGGCAGTTTCTTAATGATTGATGCAGGAAGGCCCAGCCCAAGAGAAGTCAGAGCAAGCTAAATAAGTCATGCTCAGCAAGACAATAAACAACATTCCTCCATGACTTCCGTTTCTGCTTCAAGGTTCTTCCTTGAGTTCCTATAATGACCTCCCTCTCTGGTGGACTGTGATGTGCAAGTCTCAGCTGAATAATCTCTTTCTTCTCAACTTTGCTTTGGTCATAATGTTTATCACAGCAACAGAAAGCAAACTGGAGCAGCATTGGTGATAAAGGTAGCCTTGTAGGCATTTATTATAGTATATCACTAGGTATTTAGTGATGATGGGTTCTGGGTGTTGTTTAGTATGAGCTAGATTAAAATAGTAAGCAAGAGTTGATGCTCTGTATGTGGGGAGTTGAAGCAGATAGAAGCAGGATTGAACATGATGAATGTTTTTTGTGAGTGAATTCTTTTCCATTGTGATTCTTTCACATTGCTGCCTTTTTATTCAGGACTACCAAGAGTCAAATGTGTGCTTCCTTTTTCCTCTTTACATCTTAACCAAATTGCAAAAGTTATTTATCTAAGAAAGATGAAGCAGACACTCTGCATTAGATATCTGATAACAGAATGGCTTTCTGTTTCAAAGGAAGAAATGAAAACTTGGGGAAAGGAATAATTGATGTAACCAAGCATGACTATATCAGCTGTTGCTATATACACCACAAAGGGAACAAGTGGAAAACAGAAATTCAGTTTAAGTGGGTGAAATAATTTTGAATATTCCACTGTGAGATGGGACATTGAAGGTGAGGGGCAGGCCCACCTGACTCAAGTTTGGAATGCCATCTTTTGTAAGACTCTATAATAATGCTTAGAAAAGCACATTATGATTAATTTTTAAATACTTCCAGTTTTGTTTTTAGTTTTCTAGTAGATTGATTGAGTCTGTGTCCCTGCATCCTTGCTTATTAACTTACTGCTTTTCTAATTTTGCTTGTTTTACAAATTAATGAAATTAATTCTACATTAAAAAATACATTTAAACTGTTTGCCAGTCTCCTACACTTACATGATGAACTTTCTTTACTTTCATGCCCCTCCCCTTCTAACTCTTTTACCCTATTCCTTCCTTTCTTCTCAGCAAGTCCCCCACTACATTTTCATGTTTTCCTTTTGGGTATCACCCACTGAATTTAATGAGATTCCTGGAACAAGTATAACTTAGCAGTGGCCACACCACTGAAGAAAGTGATGCCTTGTCTCCTAGCAACTGCCAATGTCCCTGATGGAGGACTGGAGAGTCCTGGGCCCCTTCTCAGCCATGATGAACTACTGGTGGGTCCAATCTTATGCAGGCCTTATGTGGAAGATTATCTTGACTATGTAAGACTATGACACAACATAGTCTTGTTACTACCAGCAATCCCCAAACCTGGAAATCCGGTAAAGTGAAAGTCCAATAGAAATATTAATTGTGGAGTCAGAATCTTGAAAACAGGGTCTAATCTCCATAGCAGAGTTGCTGAAGATAATGACACAGTTGACTAGGTAGGACGTGACAGGTTGTTTTGTGGGTTTGACAAGTTGCTAAAATGGGTAGGGGGACAAGAGAGCTAATATTTGGTCTTGAGGTTTCTCATTTCAGAAAGCTAAGATTGATAAGGGAAAGCACGGCACTACATAAAAATGTCACTCAGTCAAAACTAAATCTGAAATAGCCATTTGTTTTGACATATATTGGAGACTGAAGAGTAACAATTGTTTGTTCATTGTGCAAACTTTACTGAGTGATGTCAAACAGTATAATACCAGGGTAGAATGCCAGAAAAGCTACTGAGAGACGTTTGATTGTCAGGAAAGGAACTCAGGTACATTTAGAGTATGGAAAATGTATTTGTTTAAAAACAATAAAAGAAGAAAAAGGAGGCAAACTGACCTGAAACTAAAACAGCATTGTGTAATGGGCATCCGAAAAAGTAGTGTAAGGTAATTATTATGAAATGTTCAACATTTGTTCTTGTACTAAGAAACATTGCACAAAGATTTAGCTGGCAGGACGTATGAAGTGCTCACTCTCACCTCTCCCCCCAAACTCTGTCTCTGCCTAAATGAAAGAAATATTGATGATTTCTCAGTGGGAGCATTGCAGTATATAACCAGAAGAAAGTAAAATAGTAAGGAAGTCTCGTGTAGTAGATACTATTTTAATTCATGGTCCCTATTTCTCACTTGACATATTGGTCATCCTATATACAATTAGCTACGTGTGAGGTTTCAATTTGTGCTTATCAGGAATGTTGTTGTCTCCATGCAGAAAGCTGATTGACCTATTTATCAACTAAGCGTGGGAGGCTATTGTGTGTTATGACCTCTACAGTTATGTCCATTCATGTTAATGAGCCATGAAGGAGGGTTTGAAAACCTATTGATATGTGGTGCAGTGTTACCTGAATGACATGGTAGATACTGTAATAAATGACCAAGACCTCAAATATTGAAAATCCCCTTGTAATACAGATACCAGAATAGCTAAAAGGGCAATTTCTGTCATAAACAAATTGGTTAATATTTGAAGCTCATTATTTTATTTATTACTCGCACCAAATATTTAGAAATGTGTGATTTCAGAAGCTGTGTGCTCTCTGATTCAAGTCAACTCATTTTACACAATTAGAATCAGTGAGGGTAATGACTTTCTCTTGGAGGGATATGCCCTCCCACTACTCTCCTGGGGCAAACTGAAAGCTGTATCACGTGGTGCTGCTCCCATTTTTCTTCACCACCCTCTCTTGAGTTTTTACTGGGGTCTCTAATTATGTTTCTTTATGTCCTTGCAACCTGGGATCATTAGTGAACAAACTGTGTGGGAGCAGAGGTTGTAGTACCAAGGAGGTTCTGATCAGGAGTTCCTAGCCAGAGCACTTTTTACTTCTTGTGAGACCTTGAACAGGTTATTAATAACGCCCTTCTCTACTGATATCTTGTAGCGACATACCTGGTGTGACCACTGCCCCTTAAAATGTAGGAGATCATTTTTATTTCATAATTTTTCTCATTAGTACAAAAGTGGTGAATGTTCACATTGACTAATTCAGAAGTACAAAAATGCAAAAACAAGGAAAACACACTGTGTTAATTTCACAGACCCAGACCCCTCTCCCCAACCTCTAGGGTTGACACTTACACAGAGATTGACTAATTGGTGACCAGGTTCCATTGGCTAGCATGCATTAAGGCAGCAGTGCTACATAAGTGTGACCCAAGTAAACCAACATGATGCTCTTGGTATTTTTGGAATCAGAAATAAGAGTCAGCCTTCTTTTGATAGCCTGAAGTAGGAAGGTGAACCTGGATGTTGTAGGGCATTTTTCATCTGCAGAATACACTTAGAAGCAGTTTATTGAGGAGAATAAAGGAAACCTTGGAAGACACACATGGCTGACCAGGACATTCTGAGAAAAAAAGGAAAGGGAATAAGTATGTAATTGTCTTATTTTCCAGTAGTTCTCCATTGCTCGGTTCCCATCCCTAATGGGCCCCAGTTGGGTCTGGAGTAACAAGACAGCAGACTTCATTTAGAATGAATTGACTTCTTTTTTAATTAAATTTATTTATTTCACATCCCAACTGAAATTTCCCCTCTCTTCTGTCCTCCCATTCCCCCCTCCCCTCTACCCCACCTCCACCCCCAATTCACTCCTCTGTTTCTGTTCAGAAAGAGGCAGGCCTCCCATGGGTACCAACAAAGCATGACATATCAAATTGTGATAATGCTAAGCACCTCCCCTTGTGTTAAGGCTGGGCAAGGCAACCCAACATGAGGAGTAGGGTCCCAGAAGCCTGGCAAAGCATTTGGGCTAGCCCCTGCTCCCACTGTTAGGAGTCCCACAAGTAGACCAAGCTACACAACTGTCACATATATATAGAGGGCCTAGACCAGTCCCATGCAGGCTCCCTGACTGTCGGTTCAGACTATGTGAGCTCCTATGAGCCCAAGTTAGTCCTTTCTGTGCGTTTTCTTGTGGTGCCCTTGATCCCTCTGGTTCATACAATCCTTCTACCCTCTCCTCAGCAGGATTCCCCAAGCTCAGCCTATGTTCAGCTGTGAGTCTCTGCCTCTGTTTCCAGCAGTTGCTGGATGAAGCCTATCCGATAACAATTGGGCTAGGCACCAATCTATGAGTATAGCAGAATATCATTAGGCATCATTATATTGACATTTTTATTTTCTCCAGTTATGTTTGCTTCTATCCTAGGTCTCTGGGCCATCCTGCCTCTGGATCAAGGCATTCTGGGGATTGTCAGGGGTAGGCTCACTCTCATGGCATGGGTCTCAGTCTGGACCATTCATTGGTTGGCCACTCCCACAGTCTCTGCACTATCCTTACTTCAGCACATCCCATAGACAGAACAGACTGTAGGTCAAAGGTTGTGTGGCTGGGCTGGTGTCTCAATCCCTCCACTGGTCACAGGAAATGGCCAGTTCAGGCTATGTGTCCACTATTGCTAGCGTCTTAGCTGGGGTCATCCTTGTAAATTCCTGGGAGTTTCCCTTGCATCTGGTTTCTACCTAACACCAAAATGCCCCTCTTTCCAGCCATCTCTTTCGGGACTCTCCCCTACATCCAACCCCTAACCCAATCTCTCATGTTCACATCCCCACCTGCCCCAAGTCTACCCATAAGATCTCTTCTATTTCCCCTTCCTAAGGATATCCATGTGTTCCCCTCCTTGGGCCCTCCTTGTTACCTAGCCTCTCTGGGTCTGTGGATTGTAGCATAGTCATCCTTTACTTTACAGCTAATATCCATTTATAAGAGATGAGTACATACCATGCTTGTCTTTCTGGATCTGGGTTACCTCACTCAGGTTTTTTTTTTTTTTCTAGTTCTATCCATTTGCTTTCAAATTTCATGATGTCATTTTTTTAACTGCTGAGTAAATACTCCATTGTGTAAATGGACCACATTTTCTTTATCCATTCTTTGTTGAAGGGCATCTAGGTTGTGTCCAGGTTCTGGCTATTACAAATAAAACTGCTATGAACATAGTTTAGCAAGTGTCCTTGTGGTATGATTGAGCATCCTTTGAGTATATGTTCAAGAGTGGTATAGCTGGGTCTTGAGGTAGATAGATTCCCAATTTTCCGAGAAACCACCATAACCTTGACTTCTAAGAAACTCCTGGAGCCTTATGATGACCTCCACCTCTTTTTGGTTAAGCCCATCCTAATAGGTTTCTATTCCTTATACCATAGCAGGAGACAGAGTGTGTACTTACCTCTCTAGTCTCACAACACAGTCTGCATAGGTACCAGATATGTGGAGACTTGCCCTCACACACTGACCAGGCATTAAATTTGCAGTGTGGCTCACACACACGTATTCAAGATATAGTGGTCAAAGCCCAAGGTGTCTCATGCAGAGTTCATTCCATAGGCATGCTTGTTAATAGGCTGGATGCAGAAATCCTGTACAGATGGAGGGAAAACTGAGTGTGCTTTAAATTTGTCAGTTAGCCTTCCCTTCATGATGCAGGATAGGACTCCTTCTGAAATGGGAGTTTTACTATCTATCAGACAAATCATGTCAGAAAAGGGTGAAGGAGATTACAGTTTCTATGACTGACTATAAAGAAGACAAATTCTGGGTTTTATGAATGCCTAGGAGAGGGAGTTATGGGCCATGAACTTTAGAGTAAAACCAAAGTATATATGTATGTATGTGTGTTTATGTATCTATATGTATGATACATACATACACATATATATCATTATCACATAATGACAACAGTCTTCACAAAGAAATTTCTAAATCCCTTCATCCAGTGATAACCAAATTTCTCTTTTTGTGTGTGCATTAAAGTAGCCTTATAGGGACTTACTACTTGTCATGTCCTACTTTATATAATACATACATGGTGGATTTCTTCTTATCTCATTGCAAATTCTCCTGTGAAAACATTTTTAACAGTTTCAAACTCTTCTGTTGTATAGTTCAGCAATAATTTATTATGTTTCCCCTTAAACATTTTGTTGCTTTTAATATTTTACCATTCTAAATTACATAGAAATGAATGGTTTTAGAATGATTTGCTTGTTCTCAATACTTAGTATTTCAGAATTGATCTTGCTGTTTCAAGTAGTCCAGCATCTTTTGCTCTGCAGCACATTGCCAAATTCCCACCAGAATGTTACACTGACTCAGAAGCTCACTAACCCTTTTGATTTCTTTAGGCTCATGGGAGTGAGCCTAATGTGCTCAGAGAGGCAAGTAACTTACTGAGTTTTTAATATATGGATATATGCTTCATTCAGATTTTTAACTATCAATTAACTATCAGCGTTATGATAATATGAATGTAACCCAAAGTTGCCTATTGATTTAATTAGACAGCCTCAGAGTCAAATGTAAACTCTAGCTATACCTCTATTCTTGATCTTGTCCTCAAAGTAGGGTTAATCATTTGGGCTTACAAAAGACATGGTTGAGATCAAAGGAGAACAGGAAGTAACCTGGCTGATACAGATGTCTAACCAGTCATGAACTTCAATTTTAAAAGATGCTGATCTATTTACTATTGACAGAAATGTTTTTAGGTAGGAATACAAATCTTTTCTGGAAATTCCTGTACTTTAGGAATGGACTGATTATTTACATGGTTACTGTATTATATCATTCCTACATTTCATTAAACACAATGATTTTATTAATAATCAATATTTCCACTAGTTACTAAGCTCTCTTTCTCTCAAAATAAGCAAGATTTGTTGGAGTGGACACATTTGGGTAGAAGATTATACTTTGGTCTTAAGTGAAGACCTTTTGTGCAACTTATCTCCCAATAGTTCCAAGCATCATTTCCTGAGCATTCACTCTATTAAATCTACATTAGCTACAAGGCTTACATTCAAGTGTGCAGCTTGGCTTCACTACATTAGTTACTTCATTACATAATGATTCTGTTATTTTGTCCCAATCTTTGCCAGCTTCCAATGACTCTTTACAAATGGAAAAAGCATATTACAAAGCCCCTCACCACAGAACATCTATGCTTTGTCTGAGATAAAAAGTGTGTAAGCATGTCTTAGAAATCTCAGGAAGGTATTCTTTTTTTAATCATTGAGTAGATGGGTATCCCTGGACAACTGACAAAGTTAAAATATGAGATATGTGCACTGGTTTAGTCCAAAGTCCTACATCTCACTCCCGAGCTGAGGGAAGAATTTAGTAACCAACAGCAAAGGGGGGATGTATGTGTCAGAAAACAATGTCAATATTTCAGGAAAGAAGAAGAAGCAGGTGTTCACTGCACATTAGTACTCACTGGACCATTGGTAGTTCATGGCCAATGCCTGAGAAAACCACAAAACTGGTTTCTCTATTCTACTCTTACAGTATTTCAAACCTTATCCATCCTATCTTCTTGTCTTTTATGTTATCTCTTCTCCGTAATCTATGAATATGAAGATCACCATGTTTTCCTTTGATCACTGCCTCCTGTCTGATTTCTCAGTACCCATATCTTGTCAGTTTTGTATATTCCAGTCACAACCATGCTTGCGAAAAGGATCCTTTAGTGATAATTTCCACCACTCTGCTTAAAATCCTTTCATTTTTCTGTTGGTACTGAACCATAATCTCAAAATATAGCCTTAGTTTTTTAATGACATGATCCCACTCACCTTTTCAGACGTGTTGGCCTATGTCGATTCCATTCCATTCATTCTGGCTGTTCTTTTCCTCTCACATACCTCTCATAGATCATTTCTTGTGCCATGTTATACATAGGAGTAACTGACTCTACCCTAAACCTGTTTCAAAGTAGAAAGGCAAAGGGGACTAAGAAATTTAATTAGAAGAGTGAGGCCAAGGTTTGAACTCAGAAATCAGCTCTTAATAGTCTTAACTATTATACTATACTGCCTCTAACACTGGGTAATAGAACAACTGTATAGCAGTAATAAAATAATAGAGATAACAGACCGAGCTTTACCAGGTTCAGGCCTGCAAGCTTGCCATAATATCTTAGATAAGTATACAAATGGCCAAAGAACAAAAAATAAGGAGATTTGTTCATAGATCACCTTCTCCACACAGAGAGGTTGAGGGTTACAGATAAAGAATAGGACAAATGAGGTCAAAGTTGAGATTAATGAAATGAAAACAGAAATGACATTGCTGAGCATAGGTGTGGAAGGGCTTTTAGGAAATCAGATATAAGTTCTTGTTTCTTCTTTATTGATAGTTCTTGTTGTGGTGCCTGGTAAAAGGAAGACGGAGGTTAGGGAAATCTAGGTCATGTTCATTCTGTATTCGAATTCTAAATGAAACATTTCTCAAACACTCCATAGGTGCACACAGGACTTGTTTAATAGAATCTAATCTGAATGGTTAAGGCAGCAAAAGAGACAAATATATCACAAAGCTAAGAAGCCAGCTATCTTTATTTCATTCTTATCCAGGTCATCTACTTGATCGTTGCAATTTGAGTAAAGAAATGTTTTAGGAAAAGTGGCCTTAAGTTCCTGCAAAGTAGCCTCGGCAACATTATCCCAGTTCACACTTCAGAGGACTATTGCACAGCTTGGAGGTGAGTAATAATGTTATGTCAAAATATATGACCTCTAAAATGGCACTTTTAGGCCAACTGCCAGCTAATGAAAACAGATACTTTTTGTAGATTTTTCTTTGGTAATATCAAACAAGAGAGTTATTACAATGGGAACACGATTATGCAATACTAGACTTTCATCTGAACAGATTCTGGGGCTTCCTGGGGGGCATTTCATGGAATGAAGTTTTTTTTTTCTTGGTAAAGATAAGACTAATATCTACTTCATAATTAGAAGAGCCTTGGATCATTCTGGAAGCATGGTAGATATTCAATAAATATTTGTTAAATAATAAATTTCTGCCAAACCTGCTGTTTGAATGCACAATTTTAACTTAATACAGTAGAATCTGGAATGTTGTCTAGGGCCCTCAGTGAAAAGATTTAGGAATTAATTCTTAGCTAGATGCCTGGCAAACCTGATCCTGTTTACCTATTCTTCTCTTCCTTGAGCAAGCCAGTCTTCCAGATAAAGGACAGAGGCAACTGGCCATCTCAATGAAGAACCTCTTGAACATTTCATCATGTGAGATATATTTTAATATTGCAGTATTATTTGTAATAGCCAGGTAGCAGCCTCTTTTCACTGAAGTTTTTCTTTAATGTATAATTTCAAGTACAATTAATGCTTAGTGGTTTTCCAAAGTTGTATTGACCAATGTCTAGGGTTGCTGATTGAGATTAAATAAAAGTTGTTTTCATGTAGATCTCAGTCAGTTCGTGTGAAAGAAACATAATGGTGAAAAAAATAGCCATTGAGAGTTAACATTTTGAAGCACTTACCATGTGTCAAGTATTGTGCTAAGCATTTCATATTCATGCTTTAATTATTATGTTGACTGCAGCACTGATGTTGTTATTAACCCATTTTGAAGAAGAGGTTGATAAGAGGCTGATTATTTTGTTGAGAATTACTACTATGCAGAGAAGGCAGAATTTTAATCTGGACAGAACTGAAATCTTTTTTTTTTTTTTTTTTTTTGGTTTTTCGAGACAGGGTTTCTCTGTGTAGTTTTGCGCCTTTCCTGGAACTCACTTTGTAGACCAGGCTGGCCTCGAACTCACAGAGACCTGCCTGGCTCTGCCTCCTGAATGCTGGAATTAAAGGCGTTCACCACCACCGCCCAGCAGAACTGAAATCTTAACAATACTGCATTGCAATTTCCCGCCATTCAGCATTTTATTTATTTAAATGTCACTCTTGCCATTAATATGTGATTGCTATTAAGTTCATAATAGAGTAAAGCAGTCCACTGACATTCCAATAACAAGTGAGTCTGAATGCAAATGTGCCTTTCTTGCTATATTGAGGGGGCTGGATTTTGTTACCTCTCATTTCTGATAATGATAGCTGGGGTTTTATCTAGAGAACTCTGACCTTCTTCGCCATGATGTTCTGTGGTGATCTAATTAAACACAAATATTTTTCCATATCCTGGGGAGAAGTGGATTTGTGCTCAACCAAAAAAATAATAATAATAAAAAAAAATTAAAAAAAGGCTCTCTCTCTGACTTTTGATCATTGAATCACTGATGCAGAACAAAATAAATGGTCCAAAAAGTTGTATTCCAAAGGTGACCCCAAATAATACTAATTGTAGTGTTAATGAGAAACATGGTATTGCCTTCATCCATGTCTCTTCTGAATGAGAATCATTCTTTGGTTCTGTGCATTATACGATTTGCCTACCACTGAGATAAGTATGTGTGTGTGTGTGTGTGTGTGTGTGTGTGTGTGTGTGTGTGTGTGTCTAGGAGAGACTCTGTGACTTAAAAACAAGAAAATCATATAGCTGGGCCTTCTTTCTGGCAACTCTCAAATTTTCCTTTATGTCAATTCCCTTTGTTTGCATGAAGCCCCCAAGTTTAAGCCAAAAACAAAACAACACAGAGAAAAAATAAAGTACACAACACAAGAGCTGATCAAAACCATTTAAATATAATATATACATCCTTATTTTCAGATTTATTATTTAAAAATTATAGAGCTACCTCACTTACCCCTAAAGATCATATGTCTGATTTTGTTTGTCTTTAAAAGTTTTCTTAATGTACAAAATAATGGGTTTCATTATGTCATTTTAATACTTGTGCATCACTGTACATGTAGAATTTTTAATTTGGCAGAGTTGAAACATTCTTTCATGCCTTTATCAGTACACAACTGGGACTCTGAAAAAACCGTGACATATTTAAAAATGGGTATGAAGCTGTTAATTTCAGCCCCCTTTCATAGCATAACAAAGTTTCTCAAAAACCAAACATCTTCAGCTGTAAGAAGAAAAGTGCTATCTTATGAATTCTACTTCAAATACTAACTTACAAGTGTGCTCATCAGAAAAAAAAATCAACAAAATACCACCTAGTGTGAAAAATAGCAATCGTTTGGGGCCGGGTTTGCTCTATGGAATTTTAGATTAGAGAGCTGTCTGTGTGTGGCCATTTCTCCTGTGAATCAATTATCAGATAGTGCTGTGCTTATTTTTCAATAATAATTAAAGAAGCTCTTTCCCCAAATAAACCACCATTTTTATATTTGTCTCATAATTTAACCAAAATCCCTTTGTCCCTTGAAGTGGAGTTGTTTGACTTTAAAAGCCAGTAGCATCAGTATAATCCCTAGAATCTAATAAGGATTCCATCAGTGTAAAATCGTTATCCTTAGGCAGAAAAGAGAACCAATTCAATTATGATGTTGGTTGAAAAATTGAAAGGCTTTTTAACTTGAGGGTGGAAAAGTTGTAGTACATATTAAAATGGTTAGAACAAAATCCGTGCATCGCAGCTAACAAATGCTAATACGTTCTTTTGTTACCCTCTAATTTATATGATTCATGTAAGCCTCCAGCCAGCGAAACTTGTACTAAATTTCATGTGCATTAAAAAATAGCAAAGCAATGAATTGTGAAGTTATTAACATTCGTGCCTGCTTGCATTATTAAGCCGTACACATCAAATCTGGTAGTACAAGGAGAGAAATGTCAAAATGAAGTACAACAGCATTTAATCAGGAGTTTTTCTAAAGGTCATCAGGGCATTATACTATACCCATCCATGCAGAACAGAAATCTGAAACAGATATCCAGTGTGGCACAATAGCAATAAGTTGAACAGTCATCCACATGCTAGTGATGATCATACTTACCACTCTGCTGTAGGAGATAAAGCTGAATCTGGTCCCAAATCATATATGCTGCTCCCTAAATTAATTACAGATTAACATGGAGATAAGAACACTAGCACAAAGGACATTTGTGTGCTTATTTACCTTCTACCAGTGAGCAGATGACTGATGTTCCCAATACAAGCTTATAAAGAACTCTGGCTCTTCATCTAGGAAAGCCACAGGCTGTACGATTTAAGTAACCCATCATTTATTAATATTTTCTTACTCAGAATGGAGTTTTATGTGCTTCGGGACAAGTATTCTCATTTTAATACTTAAAAGCTATGAGGATTTGACCCCTCTAAATATTTTACATTATGATTCTAAGGACTGCTATGCTTTCTCATGCGGTTGGGCAGCTTCAGTGAGGAAAAACAACAAAATAAATGTCCCCATAACTGCCTCATGGTAGATAATAGTTGTATGTCTAATTCATAATTTTTCAGATATCGGAATTTCTTTTAAGGCGATTAGAGCTTGTGCAATTGGAAAGAACAAGAGAGGAGCTGAAGGCAATTTAAGATGGTTAATGTTGATTGGTGCCTGGTACCACTGTTTACTGCAACTGTCACTTTATATTGCTGTCCTTTACAGTTAAATTTGACCCCATAGCCGCGGCCAATGAAAACCTCCTTCACTCCTTTATAGACTCATGCCTGGCTCAGCCATCTTTTGTTATCTCCCAAGAGACTGTGGTGATACAACCCTATCAGTAAACAGGCTCCGAATCTCCTTAAACACTTTCATTTACTGATCCCATTTTTCTGAATTCCCCTTCCTCATTCCCAAAGCCCCGCACCTACACTGTTCTAATGCAAAGGCCATTGGCTGCAGCTTCTCTCTGCATCCTTTGCCCAGATCTATAACAAGAGGGTGAAACTCTTGGATGGTTTTTCTTAAGGATTCTAGAAATTCTAGTTAAATAATGTCAGGATTAGAGGGCTAAATATATGAAGTTGGATACACAAAGCAATGTTTTTGAATCAATAAGACAATACTTAATTAAGACAATTTGCCCTGTAAAGTATATACTTGGTGGATAGCTTCTCTATCCACGGTGAAAACATTTGCCATCCTAACATGGTTATTAAAGCACTGTGTGTATGTGTAAGTATTGGTGTTACACCTTAAGAACACAGTGTGTATCTCAACGTAAACATCCATGTAATCAATACTTATAGCTTTGAAAATTAGAGTGTTAACAGTCTCCATAAAATCTCCGGAGAGTAGATGTGTATCCCACTGCCAAGTGTGCTGAATTTTAACAGCACAAAATTCCCTCTTGTTCTGTTTTGTGTACATGGATTCATCTAGTATATGTTCTTTTGTACCTGATTTATGTTGCTAACATTAGAAAACTTACCCACGTTGAGTTGAGTGCAGTTGACTATTTATTCACCTGGCTGGATAGCTCCTCACCGTGTGAGTGCACATTTCCACATACACGCAACTACTGAGGGCACTTTGCTATCTCCCATGGAGGGGATAATATGATGAGGCTGCAAAGGATCATTAACTATATGTCCTTTGTTATATGTATGAACATGTGCATAGAATCTTAGCAAAACTGCTGTGTCATGAGCTACGTAGTAGATACAAAAACAGAAATAATTTTAAGACATGTGTCTACCTTAAATCTCTTCAAGGGAAATGTGATATGGAAGCTCAGATAAAATGTCAACTGTGAAAATACCGTATTAAACATCAGTTATTGTTTTAGGTGAAGAATTAGGATTTGGACAAAAAGTCATTGTTCAATTAGAGTCACAGGGTCCAAACCCTGGCTCTCTCAGTTTATGGACTTCACTCACTTCTCTGTGTTTTATTTTCCTTGTTTACAGGCAGAGAAGAGTGGGGCTCATCTTGCAAGAAAGTGGTGTGTGGGTGATATATTGTGCAACCTAATAAACTTATCTGGGGTCAGAGAACAGAACAGCCACTAGATAGACATAGAGGCCAGAAAATGGTGGCACACACACCTTTAATCCTATCACTTGGAGGGAAGAGATCCATCTGGATCTCTGTGAGTTTAAAGCCACACTGGAAATAGCCAGGCTTGGTGACTCGTGCTTTTAATCCCAGGAAGTGATGGCAGAAAGCTGAAAGGTATATAAGGCCTGAGGACCAGGAACTAGAGCTGGTTAAGCTTTTCGGCTTTTGAGCAGCAGTTCAGCTGAGATCCATTTGGATAAGGACACAGAGGCTTCCAGTCTGAGGAAACAGGATCAGCTGAGGAATTGGCAAGGTGAGGAAGCTGTGGCTTGTTCTGTTTCTCCGATCTTCCAGCGTTGACCCCAGTAACTGGCTCCAGGTTTATTTTTATTAATAAGACTCTGAAAGATTCATGCTAGAGTGGTGAGGGTTAAATGAGATGATGTGTTTGAGCCTAAGGTCTTAGGAGATGCACAGGTTGAATCAAATGGTTGGTTTGTTCTTTCTTTCTTCCTTCCTGCCTTCCTCCCTCCCTCCTTCACTCCCTCCTTCCCTTCCTCTCTCTTGTTCTTTCTTCTTCATTCCTTATTTATTTATTAATGTATTCTGATACTAGAAATTTACCCTAGGTTCTAATGCATGCTAGGCAAGGACTTTAAAACTGTGCTTTTTCTAGCCAGGAACTAACTGTTCATACAATGCCCTCCATTTATGTCATTTGGTCGATGAGTTCAGAAATCTTGACTCTAGGGATGCCCTTTCTGGGTCCCGTGTCTCATGTCACATAGCCCTCTCTGGTGTACACAATCCCTTTCCTGCATTTATTGTACTGTAATTCATAATTCACCCTGTCACTGTCATTTATACTCATAGTTTCCTCCTTTGAGCAATCAGAGTGTGAACTTTATGTATTCTACATAGAATACATAAAAGTATATAAATGCCTGGGTTTTAAAACTATCAAAATTTATTAATGTTTTGTAACAAAATTGTTCTATTTATTATGTTTCAGGGAGAATCCTTGGTGCTAAAAGTTTTAGTGGAATAATTGTTATTAAGGAAATAACACTACATTTTCCAGAAACTTTTAAACATTTTAAAAATTTATATCTAGGCTAGGTGTTGTGGTGTACATCTCTAATTGCAGCAGAGGCAGGTGGATCTCTGTGAATTTGAGACTAGTCTGGTGGTCCACACAGAGACTTCCAGGACAGTCAGAACTATATAATAGAGAGACCCTTCCTCAAAACAAACAAACAAATATTGATATCTACCTACTTTTTTATTTTGTGTTTGTTCATGTGTAGACACACATACAGGAATGCCATGGTGCTCATGGAGGTCAGAGGACACTTTTCAGTAATGATGTATCTGCTTCCACCAGGTAGGCTCTTGAAACAGAACTCAGGTCATCAGGTGTGGTGGTAAGTACCTTTATTCACTGATACATCTCACCAGAACTCACACTTTTTAATATAAATAACTTATTTGGTGACTTTTTGTACTTTAATTAATACTAAGTATTTCAGGCATATCAAGAGTTAGAGTTGTGTAAGCTACCAAAAGCACTTAACAGTGTTAAGTGAGAAATGTCTCCACCCATGGAAGTAGCTGCCTAAGAGTCAAACAGCTGCAATGCAGTTTATTTATTTATAAGCAAACTCTGATTTACTGTATGCACTAGAAAATCATTCTTAAACTGAAGGCAATATTTGGGAAATAAACTTACACCTCTCAGTATTCTGACATAACGGCATGATCAGGAATGTCTGAAAAGGGTGGTATGTTATTATTCTATAGCTTTTAATTTTGCTAGCCTAGACTCAGTTGATGACTGTGCATCTGTACACACTCTGAGCCCTTTGAAGAGCACACACAAGCCTCAGAACTGTGGGCTGACAGAGCTGAAGACAACTGACCTAGCATATTTGGCGTGCTTGTGGTTTATTTGCTCCATGGCACTGAGTATTGATTAATGACATAATAAATCTTTCTGAGTCTTACTTTCCATTGCCAACATAGCATCCTGAAATGAGAGCTGCAAGCATGGGTAGAGATGAAGAGATGCATGTCAAATAAGATAAGTTGGTTTGAGCTTATGACTGATGAATAAATGCGTTGGGGGGAGTTACCTGCTAGCTTTTCTTCATCCTTAACCTGTAAAATTATTTTTCAAAACCTTCCTCAGAAACTTTCATTAGTCTGAATTGCATTTATTTGGATTTAAAATTTTCCACCATGCCAATATAAAGTGAGGAAGAAATTCAGAAGGCTGAGACTGTAATAGATGGTTCTATTTATTCTAGGGATATTAATTTTAACTTCATGTTATCTATGGGTATTTATAAGGGATATTATTGAAAGCAGGGATAGAGACTTGGGAAGACACCTTCAGATCCTGTCTGTGGTTGTTGTGTGACTATACTGAATCCCAGTTTCCTCTTTTGTAGAATGAGATTCTGTCATCACATGTTAACTGAGCATTGTTGCAAAACGTCTGGCATAGAGTTTTGTACACAGTAAAGACTCAGTACATTGGTACACAATTCATATTATCCTTTTTAATAAAGAATATAGTTTCTGCCTCCAAATTTAACTGATCTTTACTATTCATGAAATACCTCTCACATGCCAGACTATAAGCCAGGGGATAGATTATTACTTAATAAATCGAATTATAAAATATAGAATTTATACAAGGGCATAAGAAAGATAATTTGTACTTAACAACAAAGTGTTTTAGAACATCTCCCAGCTCTCAAAGAACATAAATGCCAGAGAAGTGGATTTTAGAGAAAAAGATAGCATTTGCTACGAATAATCACACTTATTATTACACTAGGATCCAACTCATCTCCCTGGCATATAGTGGCTAGAGATCCTTTTACAAGTTATAGAACTAAACCTCAAAAACCAAAAGTTATCCACCCTATGCCATTCATGCCTATACTGGGAATCCTTAAACTACAGGAAGGAACAAAACTTATGTACAGGATCAGCACACAGTAGATATCCCATAGGAGATGTTGACAAAGGGACAATTTTGGGTTATCATCATCATGGCCATCATCATAACTGAACCTAGTTATGTACCAATAAGTCTTAGTCCAATGAATTTTCTTCATAAAGTCATAGTATTGGGTATGATTAAAAATGCGTTCTATAAGTGAGAAGGCAGGGTACCACTGTCATTGTAGTAAGTGTAGCACGAATCTTAGAAGGTCTTGTTAATAAAAACAAACCCAGGGCCTGGTATTGGGGTGAACACTGAATGATCAGAGAGACAGAACCAGCCACAGTTTCCTTACCTCGCCAATTCCTCACCTGATCCTGTTTCCTCAGACTGGAAGCCTCTGTGTCCTCATATCCAAATGGATCTCAGCTGAACTGCTGCTCAAAAGCCGAAAAGTTTAACCAGCTCTAGTTCCTGGTCCTCAGGCCTTATATACCTTTCTGCTTTCTGCCATCACTTCCTGGGATTAAAAGCACGAGTCACCATGCCTGGATATTTCCAGTGTGGCTTTAAACTCACACAGATCCAGATGGATCTCTGCCCTCCAAGTGATAGGATTAAAGGTGTGTATGCCACCATTTTCTGGCCTCTATATCTAGTGGCTGTTCTGTTCTCTGTCCCCAAACAAGTTTATTCGGGTGCACAATATTTTGGGGAACACAATATCACCACATTTCCCCTTTTTTGTCTAAAATTTAAAAAAGCTTATAACTAATATAAGAAAAGCTATATCCAATAAGTATATATGATATATACAATCAAGAATTACGTTAACAATGTCTAGTCCATTAACATTTGACAGATTCAGACAAAAAACTCCATTATATATTAACAATATCCAGTTCAGTAACATTTGATAAACTCAAACAAAAAAATTCATAACTTATCCTATTTAAAACAAGTAGTTCCTTTTTAGAAGTAGATTCAATAATCTCCCTTTTTATCTTATCATATCCATAAGTAAGAGCTGAGGTGACAAATGGCAGTGCTAGGGTTTGAACCTAGGAAATTGGTGTCAAAAGCTTAGTATCTTTACTGTTATTCCAACTTTGCAAAGGCTGTTGGGAGCTCTGCTGACAGGAAGGGAAGTTTTGGGGAGATGAAGAGTCTAAAGATCTGCAGTGTGGTTTCACTATGGCTATAATGTCAAAGAGCTACAGTTTCCAACAAGGTAATTGGGGGTTTTCCAATTGCACAGTAATTTCTATGTGCCTCTTCATCTTTAAATTAACATTATTCTTTTATTAAGTATATACAATTATTTTTAAGAGGCTATCTTTTTTTATTAATTTAATTTTATTTTACAATACCATTCAGTTCTACATATCAGCCACGGATTCCCTTGTTCTCCCCCGTCCCGCCCCCCTCCCCTTCCCTCCAGCCCACCCCCCATTCCCACCTCCTCCAGGGCAAAGCCTCCCCTGAGGACTGAGATCAACCTGGTAGACTTAGTCCAGGCAGGGCCATTTCCCTCCTCCCAGGCAGAGCCAAGCGACGCTGCATAAACCCCAGGTTTCAAACAGCCAACTCATGCAATGAGCACTGGACCCAGTCCCACTGCCTGGATGCCTCCCAAACAGATCAAGCCAATCAACTGTCTCACCCATTCAAAGGGCCTGATCCAGTTGGGGGCCCCTCAACCATTGGTTCATAGTTCATGTGTTTCCATTCATTTGGCTATTTGTCCCTGTGCTTTATCCAACCTTGGTCTCAACAATTCTCGCTCATATAGACCCTCCTCATTCTTGCTAATTGGACTTCCGGAGCTCCGCCTAGCCGTGGATTTCTGCTTCCAGATCTCTCAGTCATTGGATGGGGTTTCTAGCACAACAATTAGGGTGTTCGGCCATCCCATCACCAGAGTGGGTCAGTTTGGGCTGTCTTTCAACCATTGCCAGCAGTCTATTGTGGGGGTATCTTTGTGGATTTCTGTGGGCCTCTCTAGTACTTTGCTTCTTCCTATTCTCATGTGGTCTTCATTTATCATGGTCTCCTATTCCTTGTTCTCCCTCTTTGTTCTTGATCCAGCTGGGGTCTCCCGCTCCCCAAAGCTCTCTTTCTCTTGACCCTCGCCTTTCATTTCCCCCACTTATGTCCAGGCTGTTCATGAAGATCTCATCCATTTCTCCGTCATTGGGCGATCCCCGTGTCTTTCTGGGGGTCCTGTTTTCCAGGTAGAAGAGGCTATCTTTTTTTTTGAATTTATTTTATTTTATTTTACAATATAATTCAACTTTACATATCAGCCATAGATTCCCCCTTTCTCCCCCCTCCTGCCCCGCCACCCTCCCCCTGGCCCACCCCCCATTTCCATCTCCTCCAGGGCAAAGACTCCCAGGAGGATTGAGATCAACCTGGTGGACTCAGTCCAGGCAGGTCTAGTCCCCTCCTCCCAGGCTGAGCCAAGAGGCTATCTTTTTAAAAAAAAAAAAAACATTTTATTCATTCTTTGAGAATTTCCTAAAATATGTGTCATGTTTTGATCATATTCAGCCCCTCCTCCAACTCTTCCAAGACCAATCCCCTTTCCCCATGTACCCAACTTTGTGTCCTTTTATCCATCAAGACCAATTGGTGCTGCCTAAATATTCTTGGATGTCTGTCTTCCACTGGAGCATAGTCAATTTCCCAGGATCTACACCCTCAGAAAAAACTGACCATTTATCTTCCAGCAGCTAACAATTGTAAATAGCTCCAAGACAAGGTGGGATTTTGTGTCAAATTCCTTTCTCCATGTTGGGAATTTGTTTGGTTTGCACAGGTATTGTGCACACCATTAAAATCTCTATAGTTTATAGGTGCAGCTGCCCTGCTCTGTCCAGAAGATACTGTTTACTTGTAGTAGTCCAGTACCTTTGACTTTTAAACTCTTTCTATCCCTTCTTCCACGATGATTCTTGAGCCTCAGAAGTGGGGGCGGAGGAGGGGAGTGCAGTGTGTTTCATTTATGGCTGTGCATTCTGCAGTTTCTTTCAATGCTAAGAATTGAACTTAGGATCTCACATATGTTAGACAAGTCTTTTTTGACCAGGTGAGCAAACTTTAAACTGCTAAACTACAGCAGGGTCCTCCATGTGGCTTTATTGGCTGGCTTTTCCCTGTTCTAGGTTCATGAGAGCCAAGTCTAAAGCTTGTGGCCGGGTCGGAGGTATGTTTGACCAGGAACTGCATTCAAACCCCCCAGTTCTCAAATGTTAGTGCGCTTGCACTGTGGCAGGCAGTTTTTACTTAGTTTTTTTTTTTTGTTTCTACTTAATGTACGGACTGCTTAAGAGTTCACTGTCTGGCAGAAACTCTTAAAGGAGCCATATCCTCTGTTTTTTGTTTGTTTGATTTTTAATCTTTCTCAGGCCCTGTGTGGATACTTGAGCCTCACACTGGCACGCCAAACTGTGGTTTGTTTGGTTGGTTTGTTTTACTCTTTATTCTTTTGCTTTCTGGGGTGCCCATCACCCAGTTCCTCCAACCCAAAAATACACGCATGGAGGTTTATCCTTTCTTATGAATGCCCAGCCTTAACTTGGCTTGTTTCTAGCCAGCTTTTCTTAACTTAAATTATCTATCTTTTGCCTCTGGGCTTTTATCTTTCTCTATTTCTATATACTTTTCTTTACTTCTTTCTCCATGGCTTGCTGTGTAGAAGGGTGGCTGGCCCCTGATGTCCTCCTCTCCTCCTCATTTTCTCATACCTCAATCTTTTCTTCCCAGACGTCTCCTCCTATTTATTCTCTCTGCTTGGCAACCCCACCTATCCTTTCTCATACCTTGCTATTGGCTGTTCAACTGTTTATTAGACCAATCAAGTGTTGTACACAGTCACAGTAGTACAGCTTCACAGAGGTAAACAAATACAACATAAAAGAATGCAACACATCTTTGCATCATTAAAACAAATGTTCCACGGCATACACAAATGTAACACATTTTAAAATAATATTCCACAACATTGACTAAGGTAAAAGTAGTGCAAAACTGTATGTATTCCAGTTTACCTCTGAAAATGCCTTGTATTTCCCACACAGTAAGGCATACCTCATATACTAGTGTACTTATATACTATAAGGATGTTACAATAAGGTACCTCAAACTGGGCTTTGGCAGGATCACGCCTCTTCTGAAATCACTAGGAAATGACCTTGCTTTGCTCCTAGTGTCTCCCTCTAACTCCAGCTTTTCTTAACTTTATTGCTACACCAGTCCAATCTCTACCTTTGTGCTTACATGTCCTTCCCTGTGTATCTCTGTTTTTCTTCTCTTCTTAAAGGAATACCAGTTATTGAATGTAGGGCCTTTTCTAATCTAGTATGGCCTCATCTTAACTCATCTCCAGTGACTGTATTCCCAAATATGGACATATTATGAGTTTCCTGGAAGACATTGTTTGGGGAGTAGCATATCCATACCTGACATCACATATGGAATGAGACTGTTACATGTGGGTTGCACATGCAGGAAAGAATGCTTTTACAAAATTGTAATTTTCAGCATAGGCATCTTTAGGCACTAGAATGGGAGGCCGTATAATGAAAGACTAAATTATCATCTGGAGGACTTGAACCTATTCATATTGAAATACCTATCTCTGACATGATAAACAAAAAATAAAAAGAGGAGAAAAATGCCAGCATTGTTTGCCCTCTTTGTCTCCTCTCTCATAATTAATTCCATTTAGCTAAAATGACATTTAACACATTTCCTAAGAAAAATATGATGAATCATTGTATTTATTTTACCTTTTGTGATTTTTACCTATGCATCTAAATGTTCCCATTAAGTGGAGTATTATTATTTTAGCTAGATCAGAATGTTTTAACCTTTGTTTTGCAAATTTTGAGGTTTTTCTCCTGCTGTTTCTCATTATGAGATTCCTTCTGCAAATTTAGGATTATCAGCATAAACTACTATGTTTAGTAGAAACTCTATCAGAGCCTTATAAAAATCTCAAGATATTCATGCAAATAATGGTTGTACACGTTAATATTTTGAACCTTGTGGATGTGGGAGGGTAATAATAACCTGCATGGGAAAGCCATTGATTAGGCAAGGAAAGAAGCTAACACAAAATCTGAAAGGCAAGTGAGAGGAGACATTTCTGATGTGCATGGTAGTGCTCTCCAAAAAATCTGCTTTTGTCCACAACAGGAATATTCACAAAAACAGGAAAAATTAACTTTCTCAGGCCTCAGAAAATTAATCAAAGTCAAGACTAATAGATGACCCTAGATACTAAAAGCCAAATGTTAATGGTTTTATTTTATTATTTTTTGTGGTGCTGGGGCTCAAAACCAGGGGATTACACATGGTAGACGTGTGATCTGCAACCAAATGGCATCTCCAGCCCCCTCTATGGATTTTTCACATACCCTTCTCTATCTCTGGTAGCCTTTGAACCACCTGCTTTATGGTTCATATATTGAAAGAAGGCTCAGTACCATCTGCAGGAGCAGAATTAGTTTGGAGCACATTATTCCCCAAATTCACATGCCCAGAGATCTCTGAGTGCTTTATTTGCCTATGCTCATAGCAAAATCAAGAGAAATTATAAAATTTTG
>CABHPH010144025.1:7358-46290 GCA_902168325.1 Peromyscus nudipes | reverse complement strand
TGTGGGGTGTGTATATACATGCTTGAACAGGTGTGGTTCCAGGTCTACCTGGGCATACACACCCCCTTTTCAGCTGCCTAATCTGAACCTTTTTACCTCAACACTGACCCTTCACCTACCTGCCTGGCTATGACTTCTGGGATCAGATACAACTCAAATGCTGTATGACATTGGACACATTACCAAACCTCCCTGAGCCCCAGGTTCCCTTTATACCAATGGAGTACAGAGTATATTTCCCAAGGACAGCGGAGTGTGAGGTGAAGGGACACGTGTGGTTCTGAGGGCTCTGCCTGGCACCCTGTGTGCTCAGTGTAACTCAGCAGGGCTCACGACTCCTCTACCTGGACGATCTTTGTACTGGAGCAGAGATGAAACCCAGGTCCACTCCCATTCAGAATGCTCAGGTTAAATGTCCAGGTAACTCTGGAATTCTTTCCTAGACAGGACTGCCTGTTTCTCACAGCAACCCCAGAACCTTCAGAGCTGTCCGATTACCTACTTTGGCTCGACTCTGACCCCTAGATCACATGATGACCCAGGGTGGTGTGATCATATGACCTAGTTGGTTGCTGCTCCATGAGACACTTGGTTTCCAGTTGAAATGTTAACCCTGCATCAGCTTGGACACCGCTCCCCGCCTAGGACCCAAGGGCCCCCATTCCATGGCCACCCCTCTCAGAATTCCTCAAAACTATGTTTCCATCTCTGACCTAGTTGTATGACCCTGTGCTCTGCCCACAGCCTAGGATGGCCCTGTGCAGATTTTGAGCTGTGTTCTTTTGATGACTGAGAGGGGCAGACCCAGGATGAGTCCACTGTTGACCCACTTCCTAGACTTGTTCAAGTTCATACACCACCCAGGAAAAGGGACTTCAAGATCGCTTTGAGATATGGCACCTGCCCATGCCTTCCCTATAACAGGGCCCTGCAGGTCTGCTCTTGCGATGGACATAAGAAAGTCCCTTTTCCCAGCAAAGCCTCAGAGCCCAGTTTTTGCAGCGTCTGGGGTCCCCACAGACGCTGCACTGGCTATCTCACTGGTCCACGAGAGGCCCTGGGGATGCTACAGAATGAGATGGAACAGGGACAGGTTCGCCCTGGCTGTCTGGGGCCGCAACCTGACCCTGGCCTCGGCACACAGATAGCATTGATAAGGATTTGTGAGCAGCGGGCTGGGCTTGAGGGGAAGCACCCTCAGGGCCCTCTGCCGGGGCTTAGCTGTGTTGAGCACCAGCCCTGCCTCCCTCAGGCATGCGGATCCTGGTCACTCTGCTGCTGGACACACTGCCCATGCTTGGGAATGTCCTTCTGCTCTGCTTCTTCGTCTTCTTCATCTTCGGCATCGTCGGGGTCCAGCTCTGGGCTGGCCTGCTGCGGAACCGCTGCTTCCTGGACAGCGCCTTTGTCAGGTATGTGGGCCCCGCCCATGCTGTATGGCTCCACCCACCTAGGCAGCCATGACCCCGAAATGTTATCTCTTGACTCATCCCTTCCCCTCTTCAGGCCTTCCCCTCTGCAGGCCCCATCCCCAAAGGGATCTTCCTTCCAAGACTGTTCTTCTGTCCCACCCTGGTATGAGGTCATACTACCAAGGTGTTCTGTCCTTGAATACCCATAGAGTGGACCTGGGTCCTAATTTGTGGTGAGATCCTAGGGCGTTTAGCCCTCCTCAAGACAGGTCATAGTAGGTGCAAGTACTGTCCCCGGAAACAGGGTCAAGGCAGAGATGAAGACATAGGCTTGTTAGTTCAGGGGCAGCCTGGATAGAGGCCACTTCCTCTTTTCTCTGTGAGAGGATGTGATGAGGGTTTGATACCAGGTGTCTTTAGCCCCAGAGGCCTGCCTGAGGTAAGATGCTGCGCTCATCTGTCTGCCAGTTCCTGGCACAGTATCCCCAGTGGCTGCTGCCCTCTGTCCATGCTCCCTTGCATCTGCCTGACTCAAGTGCTTCCTCAGTGTAGGCACCCTTGTGCCAACATGGCGTTTGCTTCGTGGGAATGGGGGTGTGTCCATCCCCTTCATCCCGGACCCCACGCTGTAGCATTAGAGGACAGGTGTAACCCAAGGCTGATGACCCGCTAGGACTTCCCTGGAAAGCGACCCTGGTGCTGGGAGGCGCTCTCTCTGCTCTTCGCTAGACCCTGCTTATGAACTGTCAGCCTCCTCCAGCACCAGTCAGATACCTGAGCACTGAGCCCCTGGGATGGATACCCACAGGCCCAGGTCTCAGAGCTTCTGAGATGTCCATGGAGAGGAATATGGGGGCTGGGAGAGAGGAAGAGAGTGGGTCCATGAGGAGATTCCGGGGAGTCTGCAGTTGTGGAGACACGCTGCCTGGCCCATGTTGCCAGGCCCCACTCAGGAGAAGTCACTGTTGGGAAAGATGTAGGCCCCCTGGGAAGGGAGTGAGGGTGGGTCCAGAGGCCTTGAGATGCTTCAAGCATAGCCCGTCAGTCTCTGCAGCAGCGATAATGCAGTGAGCTAGCTACCACATTGTGTACCTGGTACCTCTTCCCTCATCATCTCAAGTCTAGGGCCCAGTTGAGGGTTGGGAGGAATTGCGATCTTGATGGGCATGTGGGATTCAGGCTCAGCTGCTCTGAGTGAGACTGGATGAGTGAATGGGGGAGTGGTGTTCGGCCTAGGAACCCCTTAGCCCATGCCTTGACCTTCTGCAACCCAGGAACAACAACCTGACCTTCCTGCGTCCATACTACCAAACAGAGGAGGGTGAGGAGAACCCTTTCATCTGCTCCTCACGCCGCGACAATGGCATGCAGAAGTGCTCGCACATCCCCAGCCGTCGTGAGCTTCGTGTGCAGTGCACACTTGGCTGGGAGGCCTATGGGCAGCCACAGGCCGAGGATGGGGGTGCTGGCCGCAATGCCTGTATCAACTGGAACCAGTACTACAACGTGTGCCGCTCGGGGGAATTCAACCCTCACAATGGCGCCATCAACTTCGACAACATCGGCTATGCATGGATCGCCATCTTTCAGGTATACGCTGGTATAGCCTGCGGATCCCTGGGGGGTGTGGGAATGTGACCCCTGAGAAAGGCACCCACACTGGGGTGTGACATGCACTGCTACCCTCGGGAGCTGGAGACCGTGGGCCCATGTCCAGCTGCCTGCCTCCTCAGGTCATCACCCTGGAGGGCTGGGTGGACATCATGTACTACGTCATGGATGCCCACTCGTTCTACAACTTCATCTACTTCATCCTTCTCATCATTGTGAGTGTGGGCGTGATCGGTGGGTGGGCATCCTGCATTTGATGGGGGGAAGAAGCCGTGCCCTGCCCCTTCCCCCTTGTCACTCATTCTGGACCTCCTAGAGTCCCTGAGCTCAGCGGTACTGAGGCAGCTGCTGCGATGGGCTTTGGTAGGTGGGCAGGCAGGGACCTTCTCCACCCAGCCTGCAGTGGAAGGAAGTAGACAGAACGGAAAAAGGCCCATGCAGCCCCTAGGTCCAAGGTGATGCCCAGAAGCTACACAACAGTCAGTCCCAGCCCTCCACATTGTGTCTGGCCCTCTAACACAACCTCCCCATAACAAACATGATCTAGCACAGCCCTCTGTAGTGAACACGAATCTCTGGCAGTCTCTCACAGCACCCATGACCCCACACTTCTTTGGCCCATGACTCCCCATTAACATTCACACCACACATAGCACGCCCCCTAAAGCATCCCGTGTCTCAGATTTAGTCTCCTCTTGTCCCTCAATGTCCCGTGGTTCTCAGTTAGGACATTGTTAGTTCATCACACAGACGTTTCCAGATGCCTGGATGCACAGGAGCTGCCCTCGGGGACCCAGCAGGGAAGGGATGTCATACCGTTGTACTCTCAGACAGCCCATATGGCAGGACATAGAGGGGAGCCAATGATGGCCTGTGCCAGGGGGAACGGGCTGTCGGGGCCGGCTGGCCAGGTCCCACAGGACAGTGTGGCCACAGAGGAGGTCAAACCTGAGAGCAGGAGGTCCCGCCTGCAGGACCCCGAAGGAGGTCCCTGTCCCATTGTCACACAGTTGTTGAACACCCAGAGTGTTCTTCCTTAGAGCATTGTGGCCGGGCCCCAGTGCCCAGAGCAGTCCCGGCTGGGCTTACTCCGGAGCTGCTGGTGGTCACACACGCCCTGCCGCAGGTGGGCTCCTTCTTCATGATCAACTTGTGCCTGGTGGTGATCGCCACGCAGTTCTCGGAGACAAAGCAGAGGGAGAACCAGCTGATGCGTGAACAGCGGGCCCGCTATCTGTCCAACGACAGCACTCTGGCCAGCTTCTCCGAGCCTGGCAGCTGCTATGAGGAGCTCCTCAAGTACGTGGGCCACATCTTCCGCAAGGTTAAGCGCCGTAGCCTGCGCCTTTATGCCCGCTGGCAGAGCCGCTGGCGCAAGAAGGTGGACCCCAGCAGCACCCTGCACGGCCAAGGCCCCGGGGGGCGGCGGCCGCGACGGCCCGGCAGACGCACAGCTTCCGTGCACCACCTGGTCTACCATCACCACCACCACCACCATCACCACTACCACTTCAGCCACAGTGGCCCACGCAGGCCCAGCCCAGAGCCAGGTGCTGGTGACACCAGGTTGGTCCGGGCCTGTGTGCCCCCCTCGCCGCCATCCCCAGGCCATGGGCCACCAGACTCTGAGTCTGTGCACAGTATCTACCACGCTGACTGCCATGTGGAGGGGCCACAGGAAAGAGCCCGGGTGGCACACTCCGTAGCCACTGCTGCCAGTCTCAAGCTGGCCTCAGGTTTGGGCACCATGAACTATCCCACCATCCTGCCTTCAGGAACAGTCAACAGCAAAGGTGGCACCAGCCAACGGCCCAAGGGCCTCCGGGGTGCTGGAACCGCAGGGGCTGCAGCGCACAGTCCTCTGAGCCTGGGCAGCCCCAGCCCCTACGAGAAGATCCAGCACGTGGTTGGGGAACAAGGTGAGGACCCAGCCCCCAATGCAAAGGAAAGTGGGGAGGAGGTACCCAGGCAAGGCAAGTCCTTGGTCCCAAGTGTTTTGGGTCCACATCTCATTGCTCCTGCCTGGTCCCAAGAGGAACTGTGAGGCCATTTTTGTGTCCTCGCCATAGACTTAGGGTCCACAGACTGCCCTTTTCTATACGAAGAAACTAAAATGGGGGTTGTGTAGGAGGGGAAGTGGAGATCAAAATCTTGGGGTAGCAGGGCCCTGGGTTCTGCTGCAATAACCTAACCACACCTGTGTCTTGCTATCACAGGACTAGGCCGAGCCTCTAGCCACCTGTCTGGCCTGAGTGTGCCTTGCCCCCTGCCCAGCCCCCAGGCGGGCACGCTGACCTGTGAGCTGAAGAGCTGCCCATATTGTGCCAGCGCCCTGGAGGACCCCGAGTTTGAGTTCAGTGGCTCGGAGAGCGGAGACTCGGATGCCCACGGAGTCTATGAGTTTACCCAGGATGTTCGACATGGAGATTGCCGGGATCCTGTGCAGCAACCCAGTGAAGTGGGTACACCAGGTCGTGGCAGTGAGAGGCGGCGGCCACCACGGCGGACAACCTCAGAGCCAGGAGGACTAGGCCGCCTCTGGGCTTCCTTCAGTGGCAAGCTGCGTCGCATCGTGGACAGCAAGTACTTCAACAGGGGCATTATGGCGGCCATCCTTGTCAACACTCTGAGCATGGGCGTTGAGTATCATGAGCAGGTGGGCCCCCTCCCCTGGGGCAAAGCAGGGCTGGGGTTGCAGGAGGATAAGTGCCAGTTTTAGAAGCAGAAAGCAGGGCCTCTTGTCTTATTAGAGTTCCTAGCCTTTTCCTAGGGTTTCTGAGGATTGGCACCAGAGCTAGGGAGCTCCCTGACCTGGGACTTTTATTCAGTCAGCAATTACGGGTCCTCCGACTGGGGTTCTGATGAGTGGTGAGCATGCCAGTTTTGACTCTAGTTCAGCAGCTCCCGGCTCTGGGAGGAATAAGTGGGTTGAGATCAGGGACTACCCCCGAGAGTGAGAGGACCCAGAAGCACTGCAAGGGCCTCCACCCAGTTGCCTCATCGCAAGGAGCAAGCTCTCGCCAAGACTCCCTGGAGAGGGGCTCCCAAAACTTCCTCAGCTTCCCGGGTCATGGCTTCAGGACCTAAGAGACTAGAAGGGATCAGCAGCATGGGCTGGTCCTTTGAGGAGGATCAGAGGGTACCTGGGACTCCTCTGTGCCTAGATGCTGCTAGCCCTCTTCCTTCCTCAGCCTCAGGGACAACCACACTAGGGAAAACAAGGCAAAGAAGCAGCAAGACAGGCACTCCTGGGGGCCAGGAAGCTCCGGGAGCTCAACCCACTTTTAGTGAATGGAGTGATTTCCTGGGGCTTTTGCCTCTGGGCTTTTTCAGTTCCCTTTTCTTATCTTGGAGTGAGTAGAGGAAATCTACCTACTGTGGCCTTATGCAGGCCTGGGCAAGTGGTGCTAGGGTGAGGCTAAATCAGCTCCATTTTGAAGAACCCCGTGCATACATGCGCATTTTTTGCACGTATCAGGCTCACTTATGCACATGTACACAAGTGTGCACGAATGCATACTACACATGCATGATTCTGTGTGCATTAAAATTACTCATATGCATGTACATTATGCCTGGTCAAGGCTCACCTGTGTGCATAGAGGCTAGCACACATGCATTTGCACTGTACACACAAGATTCACCTATGAACATGGACATGGGTTCAGCTGTGGTGGGGGCAGGTGCATACCTCACACAAGAATGAGGATGTGGGCAAGTTTCTACATATCAGGTGTCCAGTACAATACATTCATGTGTGTGCTAGAGTACACACACACAGACCTATCCAGCATTCAGGGGTATGTGCATATGCACACATGCAGGCCGCAATGGTACAGGTGTAGGCAGACATGCATGCACATGCTCTTACACAGGCAGGAGTGTCAGCACACTCATGGTAAGAGACCTGCTGGGCCTTCTGCAAAGGAAGAAGTGGGTGAGACTGTAGATGCCAACGCTGCTGTTTTGTGGCTCCATAGCCCATCCTGGGCCCCAGCACAGTGTCTCAGAACGATCCTGTGTTTGCAGGGCCTGCAGAGGAAGGGGTGTCTTGGGAGACTTGGCAGCACTGTGTCTAGCTATCGTTATTGGAAGGTCAGGGTGGGGAGCCCGATAAATCGGCTGTGTATCTAGAGGAGGCATTCTCGGATCTTAGTTTCCTTTCCTGAGTAGAAGGCAGCTCTTCCTAAGAGGCTGGGTCGCTGTTGGTCCCTTGCATTCTTGATACAGTGAATTTGCTTTGACTTCTGGATTCCGTGCCCCCAAAAGGGCAGGAACCATGATGCATGATGGGTCCTGACCACCTCTCCTGACCCACAGCCTGACGAGCTGACCAATGCACTGGAGATAAGCAACATCGTGTTTACCAGCATGTTCGCCCTGGAGATGCTACTGAAGTTGCTGGCCTGTGGGCCGCTGGGCTACATCCGGAACCCCTACAACATCTTTGATGGCATCGTTGTTGTCATCAGGTAGGACCTATCCCCCCCCCCCAGGGCAGAGGGTCAGGGAGCCTCAGTCAGTGGGCACTGCAGAGAACACAGCCTGCCGTGGCTGGAAGGCTGATGGTGGAATTCACGGTGGGCAGGGTGACGGACATGAGGACCCTGGTCACTCACGTGATAGATCATCAGATCTAATCCCCACCTTGGAGACTTGTCCATGCTGAACAGTTGGCCAGCCGTGTCTGTAGTGGGGGCCAGCTTATGGGCAGATTAATACTGGTCCTGGGGTGGGAAGCGGCATTTGCAAAAGCAGAATAAGCACAGAATGATGGAACGCTTGAGAGTGGGCCCATATCCCTTCGGAGGAGGGTCTTGTACCTGGAAGGGATAAATTGAACATACGGATGAGCCAGGCGTGAAAGGCCAGGGTAGAAGACCCTGTCAGCAAGTTCCCTGACAGCTGGGAGCCAGAGCTTCCCTGAGGCTCAGGAGCCACAGCAGATGGGGCTACTCTAGTTCCCAGGGTACCATGATGCAGCTGGACCTGCCCCCAGCTATGGGGTTAAACAGAGGCTATGGTCGCTCCCAGACTGGCCATCCTGACCCTCATACTGTGATCCCGACCCATAGCGTCTGGGAGATCGTGGGGCAGGCAGATGGCGGTCTGTCCGTACTCCGCACATTCCGGCTGCTGCGGGTGCTGAAGCTGGTGCGTTTCTTGCCGGCCCTGCGGCGGCAGCTGGTGGTGCTCATGAGGACCATGGACAACGTGGCCACCTTCTGCATGTTACTCATGCTCTTCATCTTCATCTTCAGGTGGGTGGGGCCCAAGCTCCTCCCTCAGGCGGCACTGACATGAGTTGGGACACTAGGCATGGTGGGGGGCGGGGCTCTGCTCTATGGGGTCCCCCGTTGGAAGAGCTAATTTGGGCCCTGGGAATGGTGCCAGGCTTCTCGTGGGGTTTGCTTAGTGCCTTCTGTGTGCCGGTCTTGCCACTTGGGGAGGGAATGGGAGAGTGAGCATCCCACAAGCTACTGAGACCGGACGTTCTTGCCATGTCCAAAGGCATTGTGGTGGCCTTTCGCCCACCCCTTTAATGGTTAAAGCCTTCTCAGCTGTAGAAAAACTGTTGAGCCCCAGGGTTAGCCCTTACTGCGAAGGTAGAGTATGGTATGTCTGGTAGCTAACTCAGGCAAAGGGGGTACTGGGCCCCTCCCGCTCAGTGCCCATCCCCCTCAGCATCCTGGGAATGCACCTCTTTGGCTGTAAGTTCAGCCTGAAGACAGACTCTGGAGACACCGTCCCTGACAGGAAGAACTTCGACTCCCTGCTGTGGGCCATCGTCACTGTGTTCCAGGTACAGCCAGCCCCAGGTGTCCCTGGGACAGCCAAGGGACTGTGGAGAGCCCTGGCTCTATCCCCAGGGAGGTGCAAGGGTCTCCTTGTGGGACCAGCGCCGCTTTCAGCCCTGCAAACGTGTCCCTCCAGATCCTGACACAGGAAGACTGGAACGTGGTCCTCTATAATGGCATGGCCTCTACCTCCTCCTGGGCTGCCCTTTACTTCGTGGCCCTGATGACCTTCGGGAACTACGTGCTCTTCAACCTGCTGGTAGCCATCCTGGTGGAAGGCTTCCAGGCAGAGGTAAGGGGTTGATAGGATACAGTCTGGGCATGGAGGTAGTCTTGCCTCAGCAGACCCTCCACATGTTCACCGTGCAACCTCTAGGCCCATACATCTGCTTTGTGCTCCCAAGCTTATGACTTGGGCTGGGTGCAGAGGACCCAGCTGTGGGAACGTCACACTTACCTTGTGTTGCATGGCTTCAGGGTGACGCCACCAGATCTGACACGGACGAGGACAAGACATCTACCCACTTAGAGGAAGATTTTGATAAGCTCAGAGATCTTCAAAGCACAGGTACATGCTTAGATGGTGTAAACCAGTGATTCTCAACCTGTGGGGGGAGGTCACAAACCAAATATCCTGCAATCCTATATTTACATTAAAATTTATAAGAGTAGCAAAATTACAGTTATGAAATAGCAACGAAAATAATTTTATGGTTGGGGGTCACCTCACCACAACATGAGGAATTGTATTAAAGGGTGATTACATTGTTAGGAATGTTGAGAACCACTGGTATAGACTGAGGCCGAGTTCTGGCAGGTAGGTTCCTACTGCTGGGACCTCCAGAGGCTGAGACAGCCCCTTCATTCACCCCTAGAGATGAAGATGTACTCACTGGCTGTGACCCCTAACGGGCACCTAGAGGGCCGGGGCAGCCTGCCGCCTCCTCTGATCACGCACACAGCGGCTACGCCTATACCTACTCCCAAGAGCTCCCCACACCTGGATGTGGCCCATGTTCTCCTGGACTCACAGCACAGCAGCAGTGGCTCTGTGGACCCCCAACTGGGGGACCAGAAGTCTCTGGTAGGGACCAGCCCCAGCCCCTGAGATAAGGGAGCATCCCCATGACACCCCAGCCCTGTCTGAGACTGAGAGTCGGGGCCATTCTGTGCCTGGAAGCCAGGGTGGTTATTCCCAGGAGACGAGCCTGGGGACATGAGAGAGGAGTGAATGTGTGTTTTGATCGCTCCTGGTTACAGCTGTGTAGAAGTTACAGTAGAAGATGAAAGCTGGCCAAGCACAGGGCACACCAGAGAAACAAACCTGGGAAACTGACAAGCAGGCCAGGCTGAGGGTCCATGGGTCGTGGAGGACATTGGCAGCTCACTTCTGTTCGCACCCAGAGTGCCTGGTGATGGGTTCCCGTGGCTTCTGAGACCCTGAGAAGGGTCAGGCGGGGGTGTACAGAGGCAGCAGCTAGACCACGTGGAGGAGCTTAGGAGCAGATCTGAGGGCAGTAATCAGGGGAGAGGAGGAACATGAGACAGTTGTGTCGGGTGGAGAAATCAAAGAGTCCCCGGGCTGAGTCACTTAGCACAGCCTGTCACAAGTCGGTTACCAAGGGGCCCTGAGAGACAGAGACAGGCCAGAGGAGAGTAAGGCTCAGCTCCTGTGAGACCCTGCAGGTGAGGATGAGTCTGGAGACTTCTTGAGTGGTGTGGAAAGCTAGACGGGACCTGGGCTATGGGCCTCTGCAAATCCAGAGCCTGGTCAGAGTCACGCTTTGCCAGCCCTGCCTGATCCCGGGCTTTTGCGCTAACCATTACCTGAAAACAGAACATTGGTAGTGCCCTGGCAGAGTACTTGCTAGGTGGGATAGCCATGCATGGCCAGGCATACCACAAGTGTTTCGTAGATGCCCATGATGGCAGTTGACAGTAATATCTTGGGAAAGTTCCTCCTATCGCAGAAACTGGGGTATGTGGTGAACCTCAGGCCTGTGCCAGTCTGCTCACTCCCTGCCACCCCCCCCAGGCCAGCCTCCGCAGCTCCCCTTGTGCCCCATGGGGCCCCAACAGCGCTGTTAGCAGCCGGCGCTCCAGCTGGAACAGCCTGGGCCGTGCACCCAGCCTCAAACGCCGCAGCCAGTGTGGGGAGCGTGAGTCTCTGCTCTCCGGTGAGGGAAAGGGCAGTACAGATGACGAGGCTGAGGACAGCAGACCCGGCACAGGAAGCCACCCGGGAGCCTCACCTGGGTCCCGTGCCACCCCGCTGCGGCGTGCCGAGTCGTTGGACCACCGCAGCACTCTGGACCTGTGCCCCCCACAGCCTGCCGCCCTCCTACCCACCAAGTTCCATGACTGCAACGGGCAGATGGTGGCCCTGCCCAGCGAGTTCTTCCTGCGCATCGACAGCCACAAGGAGGGTGCAGCTGAGTTTGAGGATGACATAGAGGATGTGAGTGGGTGAAGTGAGGTGGGGCATGGACTATATACTCAGAGCCATTTCCATCCTTCTCTGGGAGTGGCTAAAGGCAGAGTGCTCCCTAGGCCCATAGGTATCTCAACTTCTGTCCCTGTGTGGTTCTCAGTAGAAGGGAAGGGAGCCGGGCAGGTGTCAGTTTGTCTGACCCAGGTTAGGAGCTACCTGCCATTGGAGGACAGGCCCCTCAGGGTCAGGAACTGCCTGGGGTTGAAGAAGATAGGTGGTCACTACAAAAAGCAGTTCGTGTTGGCTGAGGATAGTTCTTCAGGACTCTTCCATTCCCCTGGCCTCCCAGCAGGGCCACCCTCCCATTGCCCAGGTGGGGAGGGTGAGGGGGGGGAGGGCAGGGAGTGGCAAGGCAAAGGCTGTCCTCGGGTGGGAGGGTCAGGGTGGTCATGTGCTAGGAAGCAGCAAGAGGAGACTACCATGACGCAGAATCCATCTCTGTCCCCAGAGCTGCTGCTTCCGCCTCCACAAAGTGCTAGAACCCTATGCTCCTCAGTGGTGCCGCAGCCGGGAGTCCTGGGCCCTGTACCTCTTCCCACCGCAGAACAGGTGAGCTGGCTTAAACCCAGCAGCCACTGAGGCTGCATCCTACCGGGAAGGTAGAGTGAGCCCAGACTAATCCACCCAAGGCCAAGCACGTCACCTCACGCAACATGAGTAGACACTGAGTCTGTTTGGGGTCTTCTGACCTCGGCTGCCTCCTCAGGCTACGGGTCTCCTGCCAGAAAGTCATCGCGCACAAGATGTTTGACCACGTGGTCCTCGTCTTCATCTTCCTCAACTGCATCACCATTGCCTTGGAGAGGCCAGACATTGACCCGGGCAGCACCGTGAGTCCCCGAACGCAGCTGGCCCTCTGGGTGGGACAGGGTCAGGAGGACTTGGACCTCCCACTGGTCTCTCCCCGCAGGAGAGGGCCTTCCTCAGCGTCTCCAACTACATCTTCACAGCCATCTTCGTGGTAGAGATGATGGTGAAGGTACCGGTGTTCCCCTCCCCCTCGGGTCCCTGCCCCACACTACCACCCCGTCCTGGGGACCCTCTGCCAAGCCTGTACATGACTGTCCCTCCCCAAGGTGGTAGCCCTGGGACTGCTGTGGGGTGAGCATGCCTACCTGCAGAGCAGCTGGAATGTGCTGGATGGGCTTCTCGTCCTGGTGTCCCTGGTTGACATCATCGTGGCCATGGCCTCAGCCGGCGGTGCCAAGATCCTCGGCGTCCTGCGTGTGCTGCGCCTACTTCGGACCCTGCGGCCTCTGAGGTGGGGGTGGAGGGGGCGGGGGGCCACCCATATACATCCAGAAAGGACCCAGAAGCCCAGCCCCACCTTGGCCCAACTGTGTGGCTCTCCAGCCACACATTCACATCCCCTTAGGGCCTTTGCGTGTGCCATTGCTTCTGCCCGCTGGTTGCCCTCATAGATGCACCCAACGGCGTATCCCCTCTGCCTGGGTGCAGGGTCATCAGCCGAGCTCCGGGCCTCAAGCTGGTTGTAGAGACTCTGATATCATCGCTCAGGCCCATTGGGAACATCGTCCTCATCTGCTGCGCCTTCTTCATTATCTTTGGCATCCTCGGGGTGCAGGTGTGTGGCCCTGGCTTGTTGTCCAGGGTCTGCCCCACCCTAGGCCTCTGCTCCCCACTGGCGGGATGGGTCCTGTCCTCCATGGCGGGTGGTCAGCACGTCTAGTTTGCAATCCAAGAGGCCTGAGGTAGGCAGGTCCGTGGGCCAGGGATTGGGCCAGGCCCCCCTGGAGTGACGGCTCTTTCCGGTCAGCTTTTCAAGGGCAAATTCTACTACTGCGAGGGCACAGATACCAGGAATATCACCACCAAGGCCGAGTGCCATGCCGCCCACTACCGCTGGGTGAGGCGGAAGTACAATTTTGACAACCTGGGTCAGGTAGGTGTGGGTGGTGTGCAGTGTGGCTCTGGAGGTATCTAGGGGTGTAGGGGGACACGGCTACAGTCCTACCCTGCCAGTGACCCTTACCCTGCTGCACAGGCGCTGATGTCCCTGTTTGTGCTGTCGTCCAAGGATGGCTGGGTGAACATCATGTATGATGGTCTTGATGCCGTGGGCATTGACCAGCAGGTGCGCAAGTCTGGGACGGCCCTCATGGGTAACCTTGAGCCAGTCCTGCATGTCTTTGAGATTGGGGGCAGGTCACCTCAGAAACCTTCCCCAGAACTTCGGCCTGCCATGGCGCAGCCACTCTGTCTGGCCCTACAGGCCAGGCCCGGGGAGGGCTTCTGGGCAGGAAGGTGGATGGACGGTCAGGGACCCCTTCTTGTATGCCGCAGCCCGTGCAGAACCACAACCCCTGGATGCTGCTGTACTTCATCTCCTTCCTGCTCATCGTCAGCTTCTTTGTGCTCAACATGTTCGTGGGCGTGGTGGTAGAGAACTTTCACAAATGCAGGCAGCACCAGGAGGCCGAGGAGGCGCGGCGGCGCGAGGAGAAACGGCTGCGGCGCCTGGAGAGGAGGCGCAGGAGTAAGGCGGCCCCCAAGGTGGAGGGTCGGTACCTGAACGCATGCTGCGTGGCACCCAGCTCTGGGCCTGCAGGCCCCCCGCCCAGATGGCTCTGCACGTGGCCACCTTGCATGGGGGCCAGGCCTTGGAAGAAGGGCCAACTGGAGTGAGCAGCTGGGGTGCCTGCCATGACAGGGTGCAGGATACCCCGTGAGGGCCCAGGAGGCAGAGGGGACACTCTCAAACCCCTCGTGACGAATTGGAGAGACAGGACAGTGGGCCCTAGCTTGGGAGCAAGGAGGGCTTCCCACACAGTGTCCCCACCACAACCGCTCAGACATGTCCTTGTTTTTCCAGGCACTTTCCCCAACCCAGGTACCTGCCCTGCTCTGCATGCTCAGCCTGCTGCTACTGCTGCTGTTGCTGCTGCTGCAGTGGGAAAGATGGGTGTCCTAGGCCTCCAGGGGCCACCTCAGGGTGGGCACAAGTGCCAGGGTGCTGCCAGAGGGTGGGAGGAAGGCCAATGGCTTGCCCGCCAGTGTTCATGTTGCTGCCCCTGCCCTTGCTTGGCCCTCCTCGTGGCTAGCATGTACACACGTCTCTTGTATCCAGGGGACAAGGTCCACCCTTGTACTCCAGAGCTCATGGCTGCTCCTTCTGGTGTCGCAGCTGGCTGTCGGCCCCCCTGGCTGCTTGCCCGGAGCTGAGTTTGCTAATGACTGCATGTTGGGCTGAGAAGCATGTGGGTCCAGGGTGGGATGGTTGCCCATCAGACCCTGCTCTTCCAGGCCTTGGCCTTCAGCCCCAGTGTGTGGTTCTAGGCCGAGGTGGGTTCTGGGGTGCAAGGTGGTTCAAACCCTCACCAGTGGGACCCTTTAACTACCCTGGGCTCCCACAAGAGGACTGCTGCAAGCAGGCACAGCATTTAGTGTAGATAAACCTGTGGGGATGCATGTGGGGAGGGGTACCCCAGGTGGCCTCCTGTCCTGACTTCAGCCTCGGGCTCTCTGGGGTACACATCCCAGGCCACAAGTGGTCACTAGTGGCCCCTTGGAGGCTGGGAGGAGCTAAGCCAGGGATGGCTTGTCTGGCATCTCTGTCCAAGTGGAGCCTGCAGAGCCCAGACAGGGAGCTGACTCTACCTTATCAGCAAGATGTCTAAACCCCAGTGTCAGCACGTGGTTGGTGAAGAGGACAGTCCCTCTGCTCCCTAAACTAAGCCACTGAAGAAGGGGGTCTGGGCAGGCACTCGGATAGGGAGGCTGGGACGGCTCATCCCTCCTGGACACTGTTGGGGGGTCCCAGTCCTGCTCCCTGGGTACCATGGACTCAAAGGTACCTCTTGACCAGAACAGGCCTTTCTATAAAGGATCTTCCCTCCTCCAGCCTGGGACTAGTCCAGGGGCCACCCAGCCAGGTGACTGAGCCGTGAGCCTGAGCCATGTCCGTTCACACACTTAGTATTCCAAAATGAAGACAGGGCCTTTGGATGCCAAAGTGGGGTGGTTGCTCAGTGGTTCCCCTTTTCCACAGAGGCCCAGCGCCGGCCCTACTACGCAGACTATTCCCATACGCGCCGCTCCATCCATTCGCTATGCACCAGCCACTACCTGGACCTCTTCATCACCTTCATCATCTGCCTCAATGTCATCACCATGTCCATGGAGCACTACAACCAGCCCAAGGTGGCCAGAGGCAGGGGGTTGGACTGGGAAGAGCCCCCCCCCCCCCCAACAGGAGCTTGTGTTCCTCCAACACAGAACTAGGGGCTGAAACTCACCAGGGCCCTGCCTTGCAGCTGTGGGCACCAATGCAACAGGGGCTAGCCGGGGACCTCAAGCCTGAGGGCCATTGTCTTTGCTGAAGGGCTTCCCTCTGGGCACCCCCTCAGGGAGTGCGGGTTCTCTACAGCAGAGCCTTTTGGTAGACATACACTTGGCCTGTGGAAAATGCCATCTATCCATCAGGGCAGAGGACAGCGAATAAATAGCCTGGTTCCTCCCTTTCCCAAAGTCCTCAGCCTGCTCACAGGGTCGTTGGGTGATGCCACAGGCATCGTAGAGTTGGCACTCAGGGAGCAAGGAGATGGGGCAGCTAGGAGCCACAGGGCACCTCAGCCAGCTCTCCTCTGTCCCCAGTCTCTGGATGAGGCCCTCAAGTACTGCAACTACGTCTTTACCATTGTCTTCGTCTTCGAGGCTGCTCTGAAGCTGGTGGCCTTTGGGTTCCGGAGGTTCTTCAAGGACAGGTGTGTGGTCTCGGAGGCAGGGCAGGTCGGGGCCACAGGTGGCCTGGGATAGGCTGCAGGTGGTAGGGAGGAGGCTCTTTTCCCTTCGGGGTGAGCTTTGGCTGAGCTGCAGCTACTCCAAGCCATGGCCACACTAAGCTTCACCCATGGCTGGCCAGGTGGAACCAGCTGGACTTGGCCATAGTCCTCCTGTCCATCATGGGCATTGCGCTGGAGGAAATTGAGATGAATGCTGCCCTGCCCATCAACCCCACCATCATCCGCATCATGCGCGTGCTTCGCATCGCCCGTGGTAGGTGGCCTCTGTGTGCCCTGTCCGGCCGGGGTCTATCTAGGCTGTCAGTAGGAGGCCCCAGACCCAGTAGGATGGGCTACAGATAGGCTCCATCTTTAGCTGACGCCTGGGACATCTGCAGCCAGAGAGAACCCTGGTCTGTAGATAGAAAGTGAAGGGGACTCGTGTCCAGGGACCCCTGGGCTCTTGGGTCAGCTTGACCCTGTTGACCTTCGGCTCCTGCCCTAGTGTTGAAGCTACTGAAGATGGCCACAGGCATGCGCGCCCTGCTGGATACTGTGGTTCAAGCTCTGCCGCAGGTAGGTTGGAGTCCAGCACCCCTGAAGGCCTCCACAAGCCTTCAGGGGACAGGCTTCAGGGAGGGCATGGCACATGTCCCTTGCTTGCTTGCTCTGTCCCGAGGCCAGGGTCGTGCCCGAATGTTTGGCTTGGCTGGTCTGGAAGAGGTTGGGAGAGGGCATCCCGCCTTGGCCTCAGGCTTTGGGCAAGAGCATCAGTGACTAGGGCCTGCCTAGCTGGTGCACACGGGAGGTAAGGGGCCGCAGTGAGGCCAGCAGGGTCCAAGGTGAGCTTGTCAATGGACAGAGGACTCTGGTGGTGGTGTTTGAGCCCATGCAGACCAGAATCCTGAATTCACACCTTCAGCCCTACTCCAATCCTTCCTACCCCTGGATTGCAGGATAGTCTGCACTGTTCAGCCCAATCAGCCCAACCAAGCAGGAACACACTGGAAGACTTACACACATGCTCCACAGCCCAACCTGCGGCCTAGCCACCCCTGCACCTGTGCCCATCCTCCAGTTGACAGACCACCAACTCAGCATGTTCCTGTCCACCTAGCTCCCCACTCACTCATTCAACCCACTGCCACCTCTGTCTAATATGTTCCCTTATACCCATGTACTCAATCTCCAGTTCCCTGTATTGCCTGTCTCCATCTTGCCTGACACATGCTGGCCTCAGCAGCATTTTGAGCTGTGTCTGAGTCATTTTATACCAGTTTACTGTCCATGGGGTCAGTGATGGAGGCCTGCGAAATGCCTTGAATAGGGGCTGGAGTAGATGCTGGAGTTAGGGTGTTGCAGGTGCTAGGGTTGGCAGATTCTCATGGGTGGTTGTATGAGATCCCCTGCTGGCGCTCCTGTCCACCAAGCACCAACCCAGTGTTGGGACTCAGAGGTGTCCTTTCCATGTGGGAGGCATGATCCCTTGAGTGGGACCCCTCTAGGCCTTGAGGGCTAGGCAGAGGGTAGAGCAGCTCCCAGGAAGAATTGAGAGAACAAAGCAGGCATTGGGAACCATGGAGGGAACAGAGGCTAGCTTGTAGAGGGATGCTGAGCCGGGACAGAGATCCTCTGAGGATGGAGATGCCCTAGACCCAGGAAGGCCACAAGGCTTAAGTGGATCTGTAGCTGGGCCCTCATCCCCGGGCGGGGAGCGCTGGGGCAGGGCAGAGCAGGCCAGCACGGGGCTGACATTGTTTCACTTCTCTCTTGTGTAGGTAGGGAACCTTGGTCTTCTTTTCATGCTCCTGTTTTTTATCTATGCTGCCCTGGGAGTGGAGCTGTTTGGGAGGCTAGGTGAGTATGGCCACTCTGTGCCTCTCCCATAAGGTGATGCTGGTCCCCAGAAAGGTGGCTCTTGTGTCTACCCCACCACGCCTCCCCATAGGTTTATAGAGAGTGCAGGGTACTGGCCTAGACCAAGTAGTCCACGAGCCTTCTGGTATGTCCTCAGACTGCCTGTTCACCTCCACCTTGCCAGCCCACTGTTTAAAGCAGGTACACACCTGTGCACACATCCCCACTTAGAAGCATGCTCCCAGATCTGTGATGCACATGACCACACTCAAGCCAGCCAGGCAGGGCCACATTCTGGGGTGAATGTGTGCACTGGAAGATGTGCGCACACTAGCACATTCCCATGCCTCTCCCTGAACATCGTCCCCAGGAAAGGTTGCCAGCGATGGGTCTTCTGTTTTATTATTATAGAAGACAAGTCTGAGACCTTATTCTGTCTAGGCTAGGGCATGTTGGGAACTGTTCGGCCCTTCCACTAGCTGTGGGGATCTTCTAGGGCCTTCGTGTGCCCCAGTTGGACAGAGGCCATGCAGGTTGTCACAGAATGTTGAGAGCCGAGTCCAGGCATGGCTCCCACTCAGTCATCACACACGTTCACATCAAATGTCTACAAATCATTTCTTCCCTGCCTCCAAGTCTACCAAGATAGGTCTGGGGGCCGGGCTTGGCAGCCAGGCCGCCTTGTGCCCCAGAGAACCCCATGGCTTGGTACATACCAGCCGCAAGCAGAGAGGCCACGGCTAAGGCTTAGGGGTGCTTAGGAGCTCAGCTAGTGCTGTCTGCAGAGGACAAGTCCGTGCAGAACAGAGGCCTGGGCCCCAGGCTCCAAACACACACGCCCCAGCCAGCCCCACATGGGACGTCCTCTGCTGACCTTGCCCCAGTCCCACCGAGGCAGGAGTGCTCTGAGTGGGCCGGGACTCTTCCTTGCAGAGTGCAGCGAGGACAACCCCTGTGAGGGCCTGAGCAGGCACGCTACCTTCACCAACTTCGGCATGGCCTTCCTCACGCTGTTCCGAGTGTCCACGGGGGACAACTGGAATGGGATCATGAAGGTAATGGCGGGGCTGCTCCTCCCGCCCCTCTTCCTGGCTCTGACGGGGGCGGGGGGGGGGGGATGACACGGAGCCATGACCCACCCTGCTGCCCGCCCTAGGACACGCTCCGGGAATGCGCCCGTGAGGACAAGCACTGCCTCAGCTACCTGCCCGCCCTCTCGCCCGTCTACTTCGTCACCTTCGTGCTGGTTGCCCAGTTTGTGCTGGTCAACGTGGTGGTGGCCGTGCTCATGAAGCACCTGGAAGAGAGTAACAAGGAGGCCCGTGAGGATGCCGAGATGGATGCCGAGATCGAGCTGGAGATGGCTCAGGGCTCCGCAGCCCAGCCCCCATCTGGAGCGCAGGTAAGGCTTGGGGGGGAGCAGGGTGGTCCCAGGGTTTCCGGAGGGCGCTGCGGGGCTGATTAGCAGCTTTCCTTGCCACAGGAAAGCCCGGGTACCCAGCCGGACACTCCAAACCTCCTGGTCGTGCGCAAAGTGTCTGTGTCCAGGATGCTCTCGCTGCCCAACGACAGCTACATGTTCCGGCCCGTGGCGCCCGCCGCTGCCCCACACCCTCACCCACTGCAGGAGGTGGAGATGGAGACCTACACTGGTAGTGTCCCTTCGGGTATGGACGCTGGCGGGGGCAGCAGGGCAGCGGGACTGGACTGGGCAGGGAGGTTGGGCGGGTGGGTATCTGGACAGCATGGCAGGGAGGGCTGGAGGAAAGATGGGGGCCAAGTCCTCAGGCCACACAGTTCAGATGCATCCCTGCCCCAGGCCCGGTCACCTCTGCCTGCTCGCCACCCCTGGAGACGCGTGCCTCCTTCCAGGTCCCGTCAGCGGCATCCTCTCCAGCCAGGGTCAGCGATCCCCTTCGTGCCCTTTCACCCCGGGGTACACCCCGCTCTCTGAGCCTCTCACGGATACTCTGCAGACAGGTAAGGGAAACTCTCATCCCACACTTTGGGGCTCCCCAGGGTTCCTTTTCCCCATTCGGAGTGGTTAGCAAGGCTGCAGCCCAAGAGGATGTGTGCTACATGTATATATCCTTGGAGTTTTCCATCTCCGCTGAGTGAGTCCTCAGCCAGGTGGCTCAGCATCAACAGGCCAGCTGTGGTAGCAGAGCCCCTCATGGGACTCAAGTCCCTTTCTTTGGCAGAAGCCTCAGGCCCCCACAGTGGCTAATGTGCCTGCACCACCCAGCCTGGTCCATAGCCTCTGCCTGCCCTTCCCCTCAGTTCCCACTACCTGGGACAAGATCCTCTTACAATATGGAAGCTCTTGGGAACTTCCTGTTCTTGGGGTACAAGTTGGGCTTTGGGTATGTGGGGCTCAAGAGTGAGGAAGTGGCCTGGGCCCTGTAAATTTCTCTGGGCCCTGGAAGACTGTCTTGGAGCTCAGACACCGCCCTGCCCCCAGGTCTCTTCTCCATGTGCCCACAAATTCATCCTCTGAAGTCTCATAGGTCAGTGGGTAAGGCTAAAGTCAGGACAGCTCCCGGTACCCCCTAACCCTGAGTCACCAGCCTGGAAGGTGAGAGCCACCCTGGGGTATTGCCAACCTTGACCTTTCTAGGGTCCCCGATGGTAAAGAACGTGCCTGACTGCTGGGTGCTAGACAGGGTCTTTAACTTGGCTCTCTCCGTGTCCTTTCAGGAGGCCATGCACACCGAGTCCCTGGAAGGGCAGGTTGATGACCCTGGAGAAGACAGTGTGCCAGACCACACAGAGCCTGCTGAAAATACCTCCACGAGGCAGGTGTCTCGGGGCTCCCTGCGGTCCCCTCCCTGCTCCCCACGACCTGCCAGTGTCCGTACTCGCAAGCACACTTTCGGGCAGCGCTGCATCTCTAACCGCCCTCCCGCCCTGGGAGGAGAAGAGGCTGAAGCAGCGGACCCGGCAGATGAGGAGGTCAGCCACATCACCAGCTCAGCCCACCCCTGGCCGGCTACAGAGCCCCCCAGCCCAGAGGCCTCCCCAACAGCCTCCCCTGCTGCCAAAGGGGCAGTGGGCAGTGGGCGGGACCCACACAGGTTCTGCAGTGTAGATGCTCAGAGCTTCCTGGACAAACCAGGCCGGGCGGATACACAACGGTGGCCCTCTGTGGAACTGGATAGTGGAGACAGCCACCTAGAGTCCGGGGAGGGAAGGGGCCGGGCCTCAGAGCTTGAGCCGGCTCTCGGAGCACGGAGGAAGAAGAAGATGAGCCCCCCCTGCATCTCCATTGACCCTCCCGCTGAGGATGAGGGCTCCTCCCGGCCCCCGGCGGCCGAAGGTGGCAATACTACCCTGAGGCGCCGAACCCCGTCCTGCGAGGCTGCCCTCCACAGGGACTGCCCAGAGTCCATAGAGGGCCCAGGCACTGGAGGGGACCCTGTAGCCAAGGGTGAGCGCTGGGGCCAGGCTTCCTGCCGAGCAGAGCACCTGACTGTCCCCAACTTTGCCTTCGAGCCTCTGGACATGGTGGGACCTGGTGGAGACTCTTTCTTGGACAGTGACCAAAGTGTGACCCCAGAACCCAGAGTTTCCTCTTCGGGGGCTATAGTGCCTCTTGTACACCATGAAACTGAACCTTCTGTGCCCTCTGGTGACCCCCCAGAGAAGGGGCAAGGACTGTACCTCACTGTGCCCCAGACCCCCTTGAAGAAGCCAGGGTCTCCCCCAGCTACCCCTGCCCCAGATAACAGTGGAGATGAGCCTGTGTAGATAGGGCTGCGTATACACAGGGATTTGGCATTCAGGTTGGTGGCTCCCTGCAGGGTGGTAACCCCAGTCAGGGCCATGAGTGGACCCTGGCTCAGGCCCTGCTGAGGCAAAGGGACCCGGAGATGTCATCCCGGGAGAGGCAGCAGACATTCAGTCTCTGCACCATGACACAGGAGCAGCCTCGGGCCCCACGAGCCTCCCTCGTGGTGATTCAGGTTTGGGTTTTTCTGAGTTTTAACCACCACCATCTGAAGTCGTACCAGGACCAGGTCAGTTAGTCAGAAGAGGAGAGGCTATGTCCTGGGAAGGACCAGAAACTCCTCATGGGCAGGAGGGCACCACAGATCCATCCATATGACACAGATTTCCATAGGGAGCACACGCTTGAGCCCCTTGTGCCCTGGTGGGCAGACACTTGGTCCTGTAGCCACCACATCCCATATCACCTTCATTCACAGTCCTGTTCCTGTCCATCACTCGGCATTCTTCCTCTCACACTACCCTATTCCATCGTCTTAGATGGTCTAGAAACTTTCCGGTGACCCTGGGAAGGGCCACGTCACCAAGGAGTACTGGCCCGTGCAATAAGACATCACAGTCCCAACTGAGCGGGGCTTCCCATTCCATCCCAGGCCTCTGGCCCCAACATTCATCTGCCATCCATTTGCTTTGTCATCTGTTTTACACATTCAGGTTCAACGTCGCAATAATCTGATGCAGAAAACTTGGCTTCCTAAGTCAAAGATAAGGGGAGGGAAGGGGCAAAGCAAAGCTGAATAAACACTAACTTATTTAAGAAATACACTTGGAGCCGGGTAGTGGTGGTGGTGGTGCACGCCTTTAATCCCAGCACTCGGGAGGCAGAGCCAGGCGGATCTCTGTGTTCGAGGCCAGCGTGGTCTACAGGGCGAGGGCCAGAGCCAAGACAGGCACCAAAACTACACAGAGAAACCGTCTTGAAAAACCAAAAAAAAAAAAATACACTTGGGTTGTGACACCTGAGTCAGAGGTCTGAAGTTGGGTGGGAGGTGGAGCCTAGCCAGGATCTCCCCAGCCAGCACTTGACCATCAGGACTCCAGAGACCAGCAGCAGTAGGAGGCTGGGCAAGAAGAGGCCAGCCAGAAGGGGAATCCAGGCAGGCCCTTGTATTCCCGAACCCCCTGACTCTGGGATATGGCGGTGGATCCAGTTCACGTAGGCAGTGACTCGAGCGTAGACACCAGGCCGGTCAGGGCGGCCGCAGCCCTCACCCCAGCTGACCACGCCAGCTTGCTGCCAGGTCCCAGCCACCTGGCAGACTAGTGGCCCTCCAGAGTCATCCTGCAGGCCAGGTCAGAATGAAGATGGGATACCATGGTGGGGAAAGCCCACCATGCCTCAGGCTGTGCGATCCCCCCCCCCCCCCCCCCCCCCCAGCCAGCTCACCTGGCAGGCATCCCCAGGGCCCTGGGCGCACAGCATGTCTGGCTGGATGATGGTGCCGTTGGGGCTGCTGTAAGCCTGGCTGCAGGTCTCTACATCCACCACAGAGACTTCTGCCTCCTGCAGGTTGTACGGAGGCTTCAGAGGCTCTGAGAGAAAAGAAGGTTCCGGAGGAAGCTTCTTGCTGGGAGTGAGCAAGTGGCCGGCACATCCCTCCTGCAGTGACCAACCCTCCCACCCCGTGCTGGCCTTGTCAACCCCAGTCTATCGGTCAGACATGTGGATCTTGGCAGAGACCAATATGTGATTGGCTTTTAGGAGGAACAGACGTGGCCACTAGGAGCCAGTGGTAGCACCAGTGGCTCCTGCTTCCCCCCAGGTGGCCCTTGCCATCCCTTCCCCCATGGGAGCGGGTTTCGGAAAGTGCTCCTTACCTCCCTCCCGTATATAGCCCCAGCCTGTCACCCAGCACCGCATCCCTGGGTAGAAGTTGGCTGAGGCCTCTGGGAGGCACACAGGCTGGACCCAGCTGGAGAGGGCCACAGGGGTGCCCAGCTGCACCAGGGCAATGTCTCCACTGGACCCTGGTGGTCCCGGGGGGCTAGAGTACAGGATGATCTGCTTTACAGTGGAGAAATGGGGAGACAGGGTGATCTTGAGCTCTCCCAAGTGCACCTGGTAATCAGATGAGTTCACAGACCTGGGAAGCGGGGAGAGATGTAAGTGTCCCCCTCAAACAATGACCGACCTCCCTGCCACCCACCTCTGCCAATATCCAACATCCCACTTGTCCTCAGCTCTACACAGAAACAGCTACCGTGTACCCTGGGCCTGAGCCTGGCAGTGCCTCACACTTCAGGGCCCAAGGACAGCAGCCTGTGGTCCTGCCACCTCTGGCTGGAAGGTGTCCAGCAGACGGGGGGCCAGCAACTGTCCTAAAACAGGGAACAGCAGTTCCAGAATCGTGCAAGATACGCAGAAGAGCTTTGCTCTGACTAGGTTTAGGATACCTCCCAAACACAAGCTGGTTAGGTGGTCAGGATCACGCACTGGCAGATGTGGGAGAGGGGACCCCACCCCCGCTGGGGCTGCACACTGCCACTTCAGGTGGGTGGACCTTCGTGTGGTTTTCTTTATTGAAGAGGAAATCTTGGACTCAAGGATGTGAGTCACAGGCTAAGCAAGGACCTGTTTGCTGTCACTGCCCTATAAGCCCAGGCAGTCAGGCCTCATCAGGTCACTCACCCCGAGAAGCAGTGGGCTGCTGTGAGCACCCATTCTGGGCTGAGCAGGGACCCTCCACACACATGCACCTTCTGCAGACGGAGGCTAGCTTGCCACGGCCATGTGCCAGCTGGAGCAGCATGGCCTCCCACAATTCGACTTCCTGCATGCGAAACCTGGGGCTGGCCACACCCTGATCCAAAGGAGGCATTGTTGGCTAGGGAATCCCAGAGACTGGCATTCTGCCCAATGCCTCTCCTCTAGGACCTCCATGATTCCCACTCCTTAGTATCTTGGGGAATCTCGGTGTCTCTCCTCCCCACCTGCTGGTTCCCCTCCCCCCAGAGGCATTGTGGGTGCAGGAAATGACAATGCCCTGGAACAGTGGTTCTTAACCTTCCTAATGCTGCGACCCTTTAATACAGTTCCTTATGTTGTAGTGACCCCCCAACCATAAAATTATTTTCATTGCTATTTAATAGCTGTAATTTTGCTACTGTTGTGAATCCCAATGTAAATATATTATATGAAGATGGTTTTAGGCAACCCCTCTGAAAAGGCTGTATGACCCCGGAAGGGGTCACAACCCACAGGTTGAAAACCACTGCCTTAGAAGCAGTAAGTTCGTGGATCTTGGTGTCTGAACACTGTCCCATAGGGTATAGCAGGCCTCTTAGAAAGATGGTTTGGTGGGGCTGGGGCAAGCAGCTTACTGCCTGGAGTTGAGGGGTGAGGAAGGCCTGAGAGTGCTGGGAGCTAGGAAGACCCAGGAGGATGGGGTGGGGGAGGGGTACCTCCCTGGTGAGAATGGGGTTTCTTTTTAGAATAATGTTTGGAACTAGATAGACATAATATCACAAAACACTGGAAATGTGTTAAATGCCACCAGATGCTACATTGTATCGTGGCTAAATTTGATGTAAATTTCACCTTAATTTTTTTAATGAAAAGTAGAGGCCACCCCACAGGGAAGGGCTTCACTCTTAATCTGTACGACAGAATGAAATCGGAAATTGGGTCCACGCTGATAGAAGAAATAGAAGCAGACTACATCCCTTACCCCAGAACACCAGGTAAGTCCTAAAGAAGGCTAACAAGATGCCCTGAGTCTCTCTCCCAAGAGCAACATCAGCAGAAGAAACGGGCAGACTGCAGGGCCAGCAGGTTGCACAGGAGATTCAGAGTAGCTCTCGAAGATACAAAAGAGGTGCAGAGGTACAGGTTCCCAGGTGAAGCTGGCCTGTGCTCCATCAGCCAGGATACTAGAGATGTCTATGCCAAGTACATGGCCTCCCCAGACCAGGCCACCCTTCCACCACCACAGACTGTCCCTCTGTGGTCTGCATGCCAGGACTGGTCTCTAATTCTGAAACATCTGTTGGGCACATACCTGACTGCAGAGCCTCCTGAGAGATACCTGAAGGATGAAGACAGAAGGATCAAGGGAGCTGCCCATGGAAGTGACTCTGGTCCCGCGGGCCTAAGTATTGTCCACACAATGTCCCAAGGTGGCCCTAAGGTGAATGTTCCTGCCCTGAGCAGCTAAAGCTAGGATCTAGCCGGATAGGTGGGGCCTAGCCAGGTGGACGTGGCCTGGCCAGCTGCCATCCTAATCCCAGGGTAGAGTGGGACCAGCCATGGGCCATAAACAACAGCTGGGAGGCACTGAGTCCTGCCCCAGCCTTGCCCCTCACAACCTCTAGGTCCTCCTGAGGAGGATCTTACCAGGGTCTGGGCCTATAGGTGTCCCCCACACCCACACTCCAAGCCTCTATCCCCAGCAATGATGACCAAGCTACCCAGCTGAGGGGCTCAGGCAGAGCAGAGGCCAATCATGAAGAACTTGGTTTTTGTTCCCCCTAAGCTCAGACTTCAAAGCACCCAGGTCCCTCCAATGCTCTCGGAGCTCCATCTGGTGGAACATAAGGTGGATCCAGGGGAAGGGTCTGAGAGGAAGCAGGCCCACTCCCACCCCAGAGCAGGATACAAATACAAGTATACAAATACAAATACCCAAGCCAGCTCACTCACCAGGAACAGCCAGAAGCAGTAGGAGGCCACGGGGCCCCAGAGCCATGGTGTCTGCCCACAGCAGGGACAGGACCACCCCTTCCCCCTGCCCGCTCAGGACCTGCCAGTATGGGGTGGGGTAGGAATGGCCTCACCCCTGCTGCAGGTCTGGAGGGAGGAGGATACAGGCTCCCCACCTGATCCTGTTGCACACCACAGGGAGGGGCGATCAACTGCATTTGTCTCACACAAAGGCTACACCCAGCCTTGGCAGCAAGAGCTAAGTTCAAGGACATGGAAAATAACAGGAACAGAATGGGGCCCAGCTGTCCCCACCACAGCCCGGGCTTCTCTTCTCCCAGTGTGGAGACGAGGCTTGCAGCCTTGGTTCTCAGAGCATGCGTCTCCCATTCTCCAGATCCTAGCCTCCAAGGCTCCTCAGAGAGGCCCAGCCCTCTAGGATGGCACATCCTCCTCTGTGTCCCTGTTCTCATATCCAGCCTGGAGTCTCCTAACCCCACCCCAGATAAACAGAACCAGAACCCTGTGCAGGGCTTCTGGTCTATCTGGAGCCTAATGGTCAGCTGACCCAGGGGTGCGGCCAGAGTCAGAAACTTCCCCCAGCTCCAAATCACAGGCCAGGATTGGAGAGTCTCCCTGACACTTTTTAGGTAAGGAATCCCCAATTAGATGTAGGGAAACTGGTCGTAGAGGGTGGCTCATTCCTTCTTCAGGATGTGTGACATCTCAGGGCAAATTGTGCCTGCTTCGTGCCCACCTGTCCTGCGGCTCAAGAGTGCATGCTCAGTGTTTGACATGCTAGTGTCAAACAAGTATGCTCTCAGCCCACCCCGTGTAACTGGCCTCCCTCAGGGAGCTGCATACCTCAGAGGGGACTGTTGAAAACATAGGACCTGCCTGCCAGTTCATCCCAACATATGGCAGGCAGTGGAGGGAAGGGAGCCACGTGTTCTTATGAGCTATCCCAACCAACCCAAGGAGCCTGGCGTCACTCAGGTTTTCACAGAATCAGATCCTGAGTCTTGACCCTCTGAACTATCCCCAGGTCCCCACAGGAGAGGACTTCAGGACCCTTACCTGTCCTACCTCCTTTTGCTTTTGGTATCTCCCCACCTGCATACAACCCTGTTACCTGGCTGCCCTCAACACTCATTCCAGGTCTGCTATCCAGACTAAAGCTCCATCCATGCAAGACAGGAAGGAGAGAGTTCTGTTTCCACCTGGCAGAAAAGCAAAGGGACAGGCAGCTTGGCCGTAGAGACACTACAGAGAGAGACAGAGACAGAGACAGAGACAGAGACAGAGAGACAGAGAGAGCTGCCAGAGTCTCCCGTAACTGAGCCAGAGCTGAGGGCTACATCTGTCTAAAGTAGCCTGCTCAGCTGGGTACTGGCCTCTGGCTGAGACAGAGGGTTTGGGCCCTGCTCTGAAAGCTCTCAGGCCTGACCCCTGTAGCCCATGGCAGGAGATGAAGCCAGTAATCACTTTTATCTGTCAACTGACTCTGAGCTGTGCAGAGCTGCTCTGCCAGGGTCAGATAAGGAGAAAGCCCATCAGGAGGCTAGGCTGCTCTCCCCTCCCACCCTTCCTCCTTGCCCCTTGCCTGTCCCTAGATGCTTCTCACTAGGATCCTGGTCCATCTCCGACCCTGCATGGCCTCCACTGAAGGATGGCTAAATGCACTTATCAGACAGAGTGTCATCACCTACCAGGATCCACAGTGACCCTGAGAGAGTGAGATGGGTGGCATGGAGGAACAAGGGACCGAGTTCCAGCTTTACCTTTTATTTTTGTGGTGGATATGTGTTATGTTTGACATTAAAAATTAAAACTAAGAAGCCGAGAGATGACTCGGCAGTTAAGAATGTGACACGCCCCACCACCACCACCAAAAGATGGCACCAAGCACTGGATGAGACAACTGACTTCATTTCCCCATCAAGGATGAGGGCTCTACCCAAGAAAGGGAACGGTCGGCCCTCAGCAGTAATCATAAAATCATGGATGTCACCCTGCACCAGATGTTACCTCTAATACAGAATGCTGAATCAAGACAAGGGGGACAAAGGGGCAGCATTGCTGGCATTTGATTATGAAACATAAGTGACATTCCAACAAACAGGGAATGGCTACCCCAGTGGGGCCCACATATGAGCCAACAGCTCCCTTCAGCTGAATGTTCCAGAAACAGGCGTTTGTGCCTTTAATCCCAGCACTCGGGAGGCAGAGCCAGGCGGATCTCTGTGAGTTCGAGGCCAGCCTGGTCTATAGAGCGAGATCCAGGACAGGCATCAAAACTACACAAAGAAACCCTGTCTCGAAAAACCAAAACCAAACAAACAAACAAAAAAGGTAGAAGGAGCCAGGCGTTGGTGGCTCACACCTTTAATCCCAGCACTCGGGAGGCAGAGGCAGGCGGATCTCTGTGAGTTCGAGGCCAGCCTGGGCTATCAAGTGAGCTCCAGGAAAGGCGCAAAGCTACATAAAGAAACCCTGTCTCGAAAACCCAAAAAACCAAAAAAAAAAAAAAAAAAAGAGGTAGAAGGAGAGAACTGACTGCTCAAAGTTGTCCTCTGGCTTCCACGCATGCACCGTGGCGTGCACATATATTAAACAAGCACATGTTTGTTTTTGTGGGTTTTTTAAGACAGGGTTTCTCTGTGTAACAGCCTTGGCTGTCCTGGATCTCTCTCTGTAGACCAGACTGACTCAAACTCACAGAGATCCGCCTGCCTCTGCCTCCTGAGTGCTGGGACTAAAGGCGTGTGCCACCACTGCCCAGCAAACAAGCGTATGTTTGACATGTGTTTAAAATATGTTTTTAAAGTGAGCTTGTGTGGAAAGAGGTTAGTCCTGGGGACAGGGGCTGGTTAGAGGCCCAACCCCACTACAGTATGCCAGTCCTGTGACTAGGACCCCACAGCAAGGGCATCACAGCCTGGCCAAGGTACTCCGTTTGCCCCCATTGACACCCAGAATGAGGACAGCAACCCCCACAGCTGTTTTCATGTACTTTAATGAGCCACAGAAGAGGGTGAGTACCCTGCGCAGCCACCTGGGGTGGGAAGCAGAGGGGATGGGAGTGGCCAGGGGCTCAGAGGGACAGGGGAGGCGGGAGGACAGGAAGGTGGGGGTTCCACCTGGGCAGGAAGCATGGAGTTAAAGACAATAGGGTCTGGTTCTCCTCTGACCTGGAAGCTGCTCAGGAGCTTTCAGGGACATAGCGGTGGATCCAGCCCAAGTAGTACGTCACCCGGGTGTAGATGCCAGGATGGTTGGGCTCTGCACAGCCCTCACCCCAGCTGACCACACCTGCTTGCAACCAGGCATCCTTGACTTTGCAGACCAGCGGCCCCCCTGAGTCACCCTGGGGAAGACAGGGGTTAGCACTCCGTATGGAGACTGGATGGGGTGGGGTACGAGGAAGGACACAGGACCCACCTGGCAGGAGTCTCTCCCAGTATTTCCAGCACACAGCATGTCATCACGGACAATGCGAATATTGTCCCCTGTGTAGAGGCCAGTGTGGTACTTCCGATCACAGAGGCGGTTTTCCACAATGGGCACCTTCACTTGCTTCAGGGGGTAGGGCGGCGGGAGGGGCTCTGGGGTGAAAGAGGTGCAGCCTTTGGGGGAAGCTCATCAGTGACTGGCCAGCCTTGGGGACCCCTGTCCACCCTCCAATGTTGGGGCTGGGTGAGATCTAGTCCCTGCCCAACTAACTGGCAGCCATCCCTGCCACATACCAGCATTATTAATGTCACCCCAGCCTGTCACCCAGCATGATGTCCCTGAGGGGAAGGTCTCCGCGGCAGGAGGCAGGGATATGGGGTGGACATGGGTGGAGACGTTCACAGCATCCTTGAGCTCCAGCAGAGCAATGTCTGCCCCAGTCTCAGCCGAGTAATAGTTGGGGTGCACAACGATCCGGTTCACAGGCAGGAGCTGGTCCTCGTAGTATAGATGCTGCTCACGAAGCTGCACCCGGAAGAGCTCTGGGCTTTGGATGTGCCTGGAAGAATACAGCCCCGTTTGGGAGGCTCTGAACACTGGGGACTGTGGGCGAAATCTTGACCCCCCATCCCCACTCCGCACCCCCGTGTCAGGCCCAGGGAAACTCACGGTCCCACGCAGTGTGCCGCAGTGAGCACCCACTGTGGGTGGATGAGGGAGCCTCCGCAGAAATGAATCCAGTAGCTGAACTTAAATCTCAGGCTCACTTGCCAGGGCCACTTACTCTCGGAAGCCTCCCGTCCTCCCACAATGCCTACTCGCTGCTCAGCTGGGCCTGCAAAAGGACAAGGGGCAACCTCAGCATCCTGGCTTGCTCCTCCCTGTACGGGAGCAACTATCCCTGGGATTCTCCACATCCTCCCATAGCCTGTGGCCTGTGAAGGTCAGAGAGAGAGAGGAGAGACAGGGAGGGCTCAAGACACAACTCACGAGGGGCGGCCCGCAACAGGCTGGCCAGGAGGGACAGCGCCAGCAGCAGTGGCTTCAGCATCTGGAAGAGGTGAGGAATTCAGCTTGAGTCCAGCTGGGAGACAGGGCTGGACTGGGGTTAGCAGTGTATCGAGTCCAAATGGAGCCAGGGCCCGTGAAACAGAGAGTAGGTCCAGCCCGGGAGACTGGGGTCTGGTGCTCCAGGTCACTAAGGTCATAAGTTTGGTTACTCTGCTTCAGGGTGATGTGCAGATGCCAGGGGCTCTGGGAAAGGGCTTTACCTTGGCTGTCTCTGCTGCTCTCTACTCTGCCTGCTGTCCTCTGTCTGCCCTTTTATTTTCCCAGACCAGAGTTCATGAGAGGAGGGGCGTACCACCCTCCAATCCAGACATGAAGGAAATGACTTAGATCAAAGGCCCCCATGTAACAATGCCCCCACCACCCAGATGCCCTTCTGAGTCCCACAAGTCACAAGATTGAGCGCAGAAGACCAGCAACACACACCCCTTGGTGTTTCAGGCTATTGGAAGGCAGAGTTCTGAGATCCAACTGGTCTCTGCTCAGGGTCCACCAGGGCTGCTGTTGGTATTGGAGATTCCAGGGGGCCCCACCATGGGCAGAGCACTGCACACCGAGGGTCCCTCTCAGCTGAGTGCCCTATATCACTGAGATGACACTCTTTCCAACTGTTGAGATGAGGATCCTGTCCCCTGCCCAGGGATTCAGAGGAGTTCTCAAAAAAGCTCCTGGCTCAGTGTCACCCTATAATGACATGTTGACATACTCTAACACATTTCCCAAGAGGGATACAGCACAGGAGATAGTGTCTGTGAGACACCCCAAAAGGAGCAAGGGTAACAGTGCCATTCATCTTAAGTCCCCCGAGTCCTCAGGCTCAGGCTCAGCTTTCCTGGACAGTTTTAGGGATAGGGTCACATGAGGCCCCTTGTCAGAATAGGAATCAACCTTGTCAGGGAACAGGACCAAGTGTCCCAACCCAAGGGGCCCTGCTCCCCCATTAGACCCAGCTCTACAGATAAATCCTGCAGTGTGTCCTGGGCCTTATCTGCCCAGCTCTCCTGATATGGAAGGCTGTTTATCGGGCATCTGATAAGCTGAGCATTTCATCGAGCATTTCATCGGTAAGGGGCAATACTTGCAGAGGAGGAAAATCTAAGCAGAAGCTACCAGCCTCCTCCCAGAAGACACTCCACCCTAGCCACCCCTGTACCCCTCCAGGACCAGGATGGCCACTGTCCTGCCTGCCCATCCACCCCGCCACCTGGCTCCTCTGGCCTGCAGGTCAGGGTTTTACAACCCTCTCCTCACCTTGAGCTCTAGTCCATCACCAGCTTGGTCCCCACTGCCACCTCCTGGGTTTCTCTGAGGATTGCCCTGCCCCATTCTCTGCACACCCCAGAGGTATATTCAACTTGGACATATTCCTTGGCCAGCACAGGGCAGGCAGGTTCCCTTTCTAACAAGATGTCCCCAGCACTCTCAAACAGGATGCTGACAAGATGGAACCGCAGGAATCCAGAGGTGTCAAGGGAGAGGGTGTCCTAGGGACACACAGGAGGCTCCAAGCCTGGAGGGCCAAGAGGGGTTAGGCCTGCAGGCACCATTGAATCAGGGGCTGTGGATCCGGGTACTCCAAGGAATTATGATTGGTTCAGGCCCAAGAGATTAACCAGTTAGGAGCTCATGTAAGGGGGTGAGCGTGATGGCCCCCAGGTGTAATCCCAGGAGGATGGATGAGATCTGGATTACATAGCAAGATCCTGACTCAAAACAAAAATCAAAAATCAAGGCTTAGCCTTTATTAAAGGTGGTGGCTTACACCTTTAATCCCAGTTCTTGGGAGGCAGAGGCAGGCGAATCTCTGTGAGTTTGAGGCCAGCCTGATCTACAAATGAGTCCATGACAGTCAGGGCTACAACAGAAAAACACTGTCTCAAAAAACCAAAAAAACAAACAAACAGAAAAAAAAAAAGCAGGGCTTTCTCGATTTCTCAGCCTCGCAGATTCTGAGAGAATGTGTTGCTAGTATCTCTCTACCCTGGAATCTGAAGAGAAAGTTCCATCTCAAAAAGAGGATGATAGATAACATGATCTAGATCTGCATCAAGGATGTTCTAGAAGTGGAAAGCTTTTTAAATGTGAACTTTCCAAATGTAACTGAAAATAATAGATGTGTTAAAGTAACCACAGAACAAGACAGTGTATTATCCTTACAGCTAGTGTTAGCAAATAGTCTTGGCTTCTGAGTTTATTTTCCAATCACTGGTGAAGTAGGATTGTAAGCTGATTCTGTGCATTATTGCCTTGCTCGATTTGGGCATCCCTGCATTTGCAGAACCCTGAGGCTTTCCTATGCTACAACCATCTGGAGTATCTGCAAAGCCTAGTTTGCTCCTCACGCCACAGTTCTCAGTGTCTCCAGAAGAGGGCATACCAGACCAGGGAGGAGACTGGAGCACCCACTGGGCCTCCTGCCCAGGTGCAAGGCTAACTGGGGCTCCCCTAAGCCACCTGACTCTTACGTGGTGACATTGAGCCCAGGCTATGTAGGGACCTCACAGGATTGTAATAGAACCCCCTAGGGTGAGCAAGCACAAACGGGGTGAACCAGGATGGGCAGACCCTCTACATGAGACCATGGCAGGTAATTGCACTCTAAGCCTCAGTTTCCCCCATGGAAAGAAAGGGCAGGCCTGCCCAGATTCTGAGCTGGAGGCAGAACCAGGGCTGCTGGAGCCCTAAACTTAGCCAGTGCGTGACCCGTGACCTTTGCCCTCCTCTTTGGTTGGAGGAGGGGCAGGAGGGCGATGTAGACCAGCAGTCCAAGATGGGAAGGAAGTAAACCTGGGGACCCTTTAGGGGAGAATTGTGACCAAGAGCTTGCAGTTTCCATTGTAGCTACAGAAACATGGATATGAGGCGTGAGTGTGTGAGCGTGGATGTTGTGCACACGGTCCGTGTTGTAGAGCACTGTCCTGCCAGCCTGACGCCAGCATCTTCATCAGAACAGCTGTAACTGATCACAAGAGCCTCCAAGATCAGGCTTGACTGTTGATTCCTCCATAGAAGAAGGGATAGGGAGGGTCATCGGTCTCTCTGGCCATTTGTATGCAGTTGTACCCTAACTGCACATAGCCCCGTGGGTTGCGGAGGTACTACTGTATATAGAATATGGCAGGTTAACTGGGGGAGGGGGAATGTCGAGACGAGAATGTTAGATGGTGCAACTGCTTTGGGGTCACGTACCCTCCCATAAGTAATCCTTTATCTACATTCTGTACGTAAGTCCAAGAAACACACTGGTCCCCCAAGTCTGACTTTGGAATTATACTTTGGTTCGTCGTTAGTGCACGTATGAGGAGGGGACTGGAGTTTGTTTAAATCTCCCCAGAGAAAGAGCTCACTTGACAGTATGTGTGCCCGTGTGCACTGCATCAGCACATGCATGTGTCTGTGCATTGTGTGAGCACACACACGTGTACTTCCTAACTTTGTCCCCTGAGAAGGGACAAAAGTTCAGATACCTCAAGAGCTACACAGAGCACCCATCCCCAGGGTCAGCCCGGGGTACAGGGTGAGTTCCATGCTGGGACTGGGTTGTCGGATCATGTCTCAGATAAACAAGATGCAGTGTTGGCCTCCACACCAGCCCCTGGTGGCCCTCAGCCTCTACTCATAAGGCTGTGTTCCGTGTGTGACAGTACTCGACTGAAGAAGAGTCAGCCCCGCCACTGTGCGCACGCCTGAGCTACACACTTGACAAGCAGGGCCCTCCCTCTCTTGGAGAGTCTCTCATTAGGAGGATGTGCCTCAGGGAGCATGGAATCTGCCTCAGTCAGGAGAGCGCAGCTGTCCCCAGCCCTGGCTATCCCTACCTGGGAACCAGAAATCTGATGTCATGGGGGTGGGGGTCAAGGACTCATAGAAATTGGTTATTCTGTGGGTGCCCATGGGAGGAGGAGGTTCTTCTCTGTCTCAACACAGTTTTCCTCCAGCGCTGGGGACCCTGTCTCCTCATCTTCATCATCTTCATCCTACCAGACGGATGGCAGCAGAAGAGTGGCCCTGAAGGGATGCATCTGCCCTCCACCATGGACAAGGCTGGCCAATGTCTCCAACAGAGTCCCATTGATAACAGGTGCCCCTGATGGGATGATGCCAGGGTATTTCTCCTCTGTGGGGTTGCCCCCAGATCTACAGTTGCCATCTAATCACAAACAGCCTTTGGACAAACGCAGTGCATTCACAATAGCATCTGGCTCTGGCCAGCCGTCTTGGAGAGTACGAAGACAAGGGAATGCCAATGAAGAAAATACGAGCATTTGGAAAACCCCATTACAACTCTGCTGTTGACCAGGTATTTAAACCAGATGTAGGGAGACAAAAGTAATCCAATGACTTACGGCAACCTGGACTGGGCATTAGAAGACAAGATGTAACTTGTCATCATGGGTTCTGGTGTAATGTCATCTCATGGTGATCTGAGAGATGGTCACATTAGACATGCCTTCCAGACTCCAAACTTGCTATCCTGACGTATGTGTGGGAACGTGTTACTCCACTCCCTATCCTCGCTTCCCCGCCTTGCTTTGTAATTTCATTATGTGAGTTCAGAGTTCACCTTCTGGCCTCTGGGGCTCTGTCTGAGTTCTTGGTGCTCTGTGTGAACTTGTGGAGCTTTGTTTCCCTCTCAACATGGTTTGTCAGCACCCCATGTGTTTCGATGTGTTGTGTTTTCATTTCGAGTATCTCTCTGTCTTTCTAGCTTTACCTGTGATTTCTTCTTTGGCCCACTGATTAAGACTGTCTGTAATGGCTGGACAGTGGTGGCACATGTCTTTGATCTCAGCACTCGGGAGGCAGAGGCAGGTGAATCTCTGTGAGTTCAAGGCCAGCCTAGTCTATAAAGTGAGTTCCAGGACAGCTAAAGCTACATCGAGAGACCCTGTCACCAAAAATAAAAAAATTGAGACATATTTTTCTCTGTGTAGCCCTGGCTGTCCTGGAACTTGCTCTGTAAACCAGGCTGACCTCAAATACATAGAGATCTTCCTGACTCTGCCTCCCAAGTGCTGGGATTAAAGGTGTGGGTCACCATACCTGATTTAATTAATGCCCTAAATCTTAATCTCCTTGCACACACGGTGGTCCATTATTCATTTCTAGCATCATCCCAGTGTGCCCAAAGAGGATGCATCTTAGCGGTTCTTTCTCAGGCTACACAGTGACACAGATTTCTCTTCTCTCTAGGACTATCACTGACCCCAACAAAGTTAGAGTACAGTATTTCACACCCTCTCTGTGTGGGCCAGTTCATCACACACCCTGAGTTCTATACTGTTCAGAATCTGGCAGACATCACCCTGCTGGAACTCAAGGACCAGCTATGTCTCCCTAGCTCCTTGACCCCTGCCTCATAGACCTCCCCTCAGGGACACTATACTGGGTGATAGGCTGGGTGATATTGCCAATGATGGTATGTGGCAGGGACAGCTGAGGGCTAGACAGGCGAGGGCCTGGTCATGCCACATCCCCAGCACTGGGGGTTTCCTTCCAACAAGTTGACTTGGGGAGTGGAAATCTGAAGACCTAGGAAGTGGGAAGGTATCAGAACAGAGCTTTCAAGTCCCATAAGCCAGGATAGCCCGGGGTAGCTAGGACAAGCCATTTGGTACCTGAAGCCTTAGTCTCTCCATGTCTGAAGAGGCTACAGTCAATTTGTGTTGTAGGAATTTGGTTGAGGAAGAGAGAGACAGTTCTTATCAACAATGTCACACACCTGAGGAAAGAAGCTGGCCTCAACTGTGCGAAGACCAGCATTTCATGGGCTGTCGCCCAGACCACAAATGTGGTGTGGGGGTGGACAGGGCCCTTGGGTGCCTCCAGCACCAGTTTCTCTTCTCCCAAGTGCTCTCACTGCTGCTGCTGCTTCCTCTTCTTCTTGCTCTCCTCCCGCTCCTCCTCCTCCTCCTCCCGCTCCTCCTCCTCCTCCTCCTCCTTCTCTTCCTCCTCTTCCTTTTTTTTTTTTTGACAAGTCAGAGCAGAGCTTTAGGGACTGGGCTGTGAGCAGGCCCTGGCTATGGACCTCAGTATTCTGGGATCCTTGGGACAAGATCCAATCTCCCCATACACAGAGGTCAGGGGGAACAGTGTCCAGGACTAGGGCTCCACTGGACTCTTCTACCCAACCTAGGCCGGAGCCAGCCATGCTAAGGGGAGATGATGGCCTTTGACCCTGCCCTCCACCAACCAGATGGCTCTCTGATGACCCTCAGGACTGTCCTCCTTCTCTGATTAAGGTCAGAAATCCAGGTCCAGCCTGGAGGAAGAAACCAGGTTGGCAGAGCCTAGTGCAGCAGGCCTGGTTCAAGGAGACACTCACCAGCACAATTCTCCCCAGAGAACAGGGTTAGCTGAGCCCACCCCAGGCCCCTGGGACCCTGGCCACCATGACGATCTTTCTTTCACCCACAGTAAGACTGTCACTGCCATTTCCCTAAAGAAGGTACAAGTTCCCATTGTGGAGACCACCTTTGTGATTTGAAGTGTCACAAAGGTCTCAACACAGTGGACAATGTTCATATTGTCCATGATGACATGCTGTGTGCTGGGAATGAAAAGCACGACTCCTGAGAGGTGATCTCCTGTCCCCTCATGATCCTGCCACCTCTACCAAGCCTTAACAAGAGTACTGACCTCTGTTCTCTCTAGGGTGACTCCAGAGGACTTTTGGTCTGCAGATAAAAGATACCTAGCTGCAGGCAGATGTGATCAGCTGGACTGATGGCTGTGCACAGTCAAAAGACCTGGCATCTACACTCAGATCACACATTACTTGAACTGAACCCACCACTATGTCCCCCAAGGACTGCTGAATCACTTCCAGGGTCAGGGAAGAACCAGATGCCTGCTGTTCCCAACACACTGCTTCCTGCCCCGGTGGCATCTCTGCCTTCCTGTCCTACCACCTTCCCTGTCCCTCTGCTCCCCATCACCATCCCTGACCACTCCTGTCCCTGCCAGCCAGGCACCTGCAGTGTGCCGTCAGCCGCCCTCTATGGCTCATTGAAGGTGTGAAAGCAGCCATGGATTTTGCTGTATTCCTACTCGAGGTTCTCAGGCGATTGCTGTTACTGTGCACGTAGGTGTACTGTGTCTGGAACCTGCTGGCAAGGGACATGGCTGGGATCTTGGGGTGCTGGATCTCCATTTGTCTAGACAACAGAAAACTGCCCCTTGGGGAAATGTCTCTTCACCTCTCTTCAACAGTCAGAAAAGTGACAAGTGCTTGTCCTTGCTGTTGCTGATACTGACTGTCCCTTGTCATTTCTGTGTGTGTGTGCTTTCGCACGTTAGAAGTCAACCTCCGGTATCTTTTTTTCTTTCTTTTCTTTCTTTCTTTCTTTCTTTTTTTGTGTTTTGTTTTTGTTTTTGTTTTTTTGTTTTCGAGACAGGGTTTCTCTGTTTAGTTTTGGAGCCTGTCCTGGAACTCGTTCTGTAGACCAGGCTGGCCTCGAACTCACAGAGATCCGCCTGGCTCTGCCTCCCGAGTGCTGGGATTAAAGGCGTGCACCACCGCTGCCTGTCTTGTGTCATTTTTTTAAACAAGGTCTCTTGCCTGGCGCTTGCTCAGTTAGCCTAGACTGGCTCATCCGTGTGCCCAAAGGTCTCCATTTCCCAGCCACAGGATCACAGGTGTGCCACCGTGCCCGGCTTTTATGTGGATTCTTGAAAGCCAAGTTCAGGTCCTCACTCTTACAAGACACACACTCTGCCAGCTGTGCCATCCCCCAGCCCTGGCTGTGGTCCAATGGAGGCTTTACTGACACTGAGGAAATGTCATGTGGGACACACACGTCCTGACTGCCTAAATTTCATACCCAAAGGACCATGTCCTCATGCTTGTCTCATCTGATGTCACACATGTACCAGTTGTCCTGTCTCCCAGTGCTTCTTTAATAGATTTTTTTTTTAAGATCCAGTCTCACTGTATAGCCCAAGCTGACAACCAATTCATGATCATCCTGCTTCAGCTTCTCGAGTGCAGGGATCACAGATGTGCACCACATCCAGCAGTGCAGGGACCACAGATGTGCACCACATCCAGCAGTGCTGGGTTCACAGATGTGCAC